>CATQJL010000305.1:7116453-7132387 GCA_958299035.1 Cylicocyclus nassatus | reverse complement strand
ACTCCATTGAGGCAACCGATGGTTGTCCTCTAAGTGAGGCAACCTATGGTTGTCCTCTAAGTGAGGCAACCGATGGTTGTCCTCCAAGTGAGGCAACCGATGGTTGTCCTCTAAGTGAGGCAGCCTATGGTTGTACTCCAAGTGAGGCAACCGATGGTTGTACTCCAAGTGAGGCAACCTATGGTTGTACTCCAAGCGAGGCACCCGATCGTTGTCCTCTAAGTGAGGCAACCTATGGTTGTACTCCAAGTGAGGCAGCCGATGGTTGTCCTCCAAGTGAGGCAACCGATGGTTGTCCTCTAAGTGAGGCAATCTATGGTTGTACTCCAAGTGAGGCAACCGATGGTTGTCCTCTAAGTGAGGCAACCTATGGTTGTACTCCAAGCGAGGCACCCGATGGTTGTCCTCTAAGTGAGGCAACCGATGGTTGTCCTCTAAGTGAGGCAACCTATGGTTGTATTTCAGTGAGGCAACCGATGGTTGTCCTCTAAGTGAGGCAACCGATGTTGTCCCCTAAGTGAGGCGACCGATGGTTGTCATCCAAGTGAGGCAACCGATGTTGTCATCCAAGTGAGGCAACCGATGTTGTCCTCCAAGTGAGGCAACCGATGGTTGTCCTCCAAGTGAGGCAACCGATGGTTGTCCTCTAATTGAGGCAACCTATGGTTGTACTCCAAGTAAGGCAGCCGATGGTTGTCCTCTAAGTGAGGCAATCTATGGTTGTCCTCCAAGTGAGGCAACCGATGGTTGTCCTCCAAGTGAGGCAACCGATGGTTGTCCTCTAAGTGAGGAAACCTATGGTTGTCCTCTAAGTGAGACAACCGATGGTTGTCCTCCAAGTGAGGCAACCGATGGTTGTCCTCTAAGTGAGGCAACCTATAGTTGTCCTCCAAGTGAGGCAACCGATGGTTGTCCTCTAAGCGAGGCAACCGATGTTGTCCTCCAAGTGAGGCAACCGATGGTTGTCCTCCAAGTGAGGCAACCGATGGTGTCCTCTAAGTGAGGCATCCGATGGTTGTCCTCTAAGTGAGGCGACCGATGGTTGTCATCCAAGTGAGGCAACCGATGTTGTCATCCAAGTGAGGCAACCGATGTTGTCCTCCAAGTGAGGCAACCGATGGTTGTCCTCCAAGTGAGGCAACCGATGGTTGTCCTCTAATTGAGGCAACCTATGGTTGTACTCCAAGTGAGGCAACCGATAGTTGTCCTCCAAGTGAGGCAACCGATGGTTGTCCTCATCAGAGGCAACCGATGGTTGTCCTCCAAGTGAGGCAACCGATGGTTGTACCGATGGTTGTCCTCAACAGAGGCAACGATGGTTGGTACGATGGTTGTCTTCGACAGAGGCAACCGATGGTTGTACTCAACAGAGGCGACCGATGGTTGTACCGATGGTTGTCCTCAACAGAGGCAACGATGGTTGTACCGATGGTTGTCCTCAACAGAGGCAACAGATGGTTGGTACGATGGTTGTCCTCGACAGAGGCAACCGATGGTTGTCCTCCAAGTGAGGCAACCGATGGTTGTACCGATGGTTGTCCTCAACAGAGGCAACGATGGTTGGTACGATGGTTGTCTTCGACAGAGGCAACCGATGGTTGTACTCAACAGAGGCGACCGATGGTTGTACCGATGGTTGTCCTCAACAGAGGCAACAGATGGGTGGTACGATGGTTGTCCTCGACAGAGGCAACCGATGGTTGTCCTCCAAGTGAGGCGACCGATGGTTGTACCGATGGTTGTCCTCAACAGAGGCAACGATGGTTGTACCGATGGTTGTCCTCAACAGAGGCAACAGATGGTTGGTACGATGGTTGTCCTCAACAGAGGCAACCGATGATTGTCCTCGACAGAGGCAACCGATGGTTGTCCTCATCAGAGGCAACCGATGGTTGTCCTCCAAGTGAGGCAACCGATGGTTGGTACGATGGTTGTCCTCAACAGAGGCAACCGATGATTGTCCTCGACAGAGGCAACCGATAGTTGTCCTCCAAGTGAGGCAACCGATGGTTGTCCTCATCAGAGGCAACCGATAGTTGTCCTCCAAGTGAGGCAACCGATGGTTGTCCTCATCAGAGGCAACCGATAGTTGTCCTCCAAGTGAGGCAACCGATGGTTGTCCTCATCAGAGGCAACCGATGGTTGTCCTCCAAGTGAGGCAACCGATGGTTGTACCGATGGTTGTACCGATGGTTGTCCTCAACAGAGGCAACGATGGTTGGTACGATGGTTGTCTTCGACAGAGGCAACCGATGGTTGTACTCAACAGAGGCGACCGATGGTTGTACCGATGGTTGTCCTCAACAGAGGCAACGATGGTTGTACCGATGGTTGTCCTCAACAGAGGCAACAGATGGTTGGTACGATGGTTGTCCTCGACAGAGGCAACCGATGGTTGTCCTCCAAGTGAGGCAACCGATGGTTGTACCGATGGTTGTCCTCAACAGAGGCAACGATGGTTGGTACGATGGTTGTCTTCGACAGAGGCAACCGATGGTTGTACTCAACAGAGGCGACCGATGGTTGTACCGATGGTTGTCCTCAACAGAGGCAACAGATGGTTGGTACGATGGTTGTCCTCGACAGAGGCAACCGATGGTTGTCCTCCAAGTGAGGCGACCGATGGTTGTACCGATGGTTGTCCTCAACAGAGGCAACGATGGTTGTACCGATGGTTGTCCTCAACAGAGGCAACAGATGGTTGGTACGATGGTTGTCCTCAACAGAGGCAACCGATGATTGTCCTCGACAGAGGCAACCGATGGTTGTCCTCATCAGAGGCAACCGATGGTTGTCCTCCAAGTGAGGCAACCGATGGTTGGTACGATGGTTGTCCTCAACAGAGGCAACCGATGATTGTCCTCAACAGAGGCAACCAGTGATTGTCCTCAACAGAGGCAACCAGTGATTGTCCTCTCAACAGAGGCAACCGATGGTTGTCCTCTAAGTGAGGCAACCTATGGTTGTCCTCTAAGTGAGGCAACCGATGGTTGTCCTCCAAGTGAGGCAACCGATGGTTGTCCTCTAAGTGAGGCAGCCTATGGTTGTACTCCAAGTGAGGCAACCTATGGTTGTACTCCAAATGAGGCAACCGATGGTTGTCCTCTAAGTGAGGCAACCTATGGAACCTATGGTTGTCGTCCAAGTGAGGCAACCGATGGTTGTCCTCTAAGTGAGGCAACCTATGGTTGTCGTCCAAGTGAGGCAACCGATGGTTGCCCTCCAAGTGAGGCAACCGATGGTTGTCCTCTAAGTGAGGCAACCTATGGTTGTATTTCAGTGACGCAACCGATGGTTGTCCTCTAAGTGAGGCAACCGATGTTGTCCCCTAAGTGAGGCGACCGATGGTTGTCATCCAAGTGAGGCAACCGATGTTGTCATCCAAGTGAGGCAACCGATGTTGTCCTCCAAGTGAGGCAACCGATGGTTGTCCTCCAAGTGAGGCAACCGATGGTTGTCCTCTAATTGAGGCAACCTATGGTTGTACTCCAAGTAAGGCAGCCGATGGTTGTCCTCTAAGTGAGGCAATCTATGGTTGTCCTCCAAGTGAGGCAACCGATGGTTGTCCTCTAAGTGAGGAAACCTATGGTTGTCCTCTAAGTGAGACAACCGATGGTTGTCCTCCAAGTGAGGCAACCGATGGTTGTCCTCTAAGTGAGGCAACCTATAGTTGTCCTCCAAGTGAGGCAACCGATGGTTGTCCTCTAAGCGAGGCAACCGATGTTGTCCTCCAAGTGAGGCAACCGATGGTTGTCCTCCAAGTGAGGCAACCGATGGTGTCCTCTAAGTGAGGCATCCGATGGTTGTCCTCTAAGTGAGGCGACCGATGGTTGTCATCCAAGTGAGGCAACCGATGTTGTCATCCAAGTGAGGCAACCGATGTTGTCCTCCAAGTGAGGCAACCGATGGTTGTCCTCCAAGTGAGGCAACCGATGGTTGTCCTCTAATTGAGGCAACCTATGGTTGTACTCCAAGTGAGGCAGCCGATGGTTGTCCTCTAAGTGAGGCAATCTATGGTTGTCCTCCAAGTGAGGCAACCGATGGTTGTCCTCAACAGAGGCAACCAAGGTTGTCCTCAACAGAGGCAACCGATAGTTGTACCGATGATCGTCCTCAACACAGGCAACCGATGATTGTCCTCAACAGAGGCAACCAATGGTTGTCCTCAACAGAGGCAACCGATGGTTGTCCTCAACAGAGGCAACCGAGGTTGTCCTCAACAGAGGCAACCGATGGTTCTACCGATGATCGTCCTCAACAGAGGCAGCCGATGATTGTCCTCAACAGAGGCAACCGATGGTTGTCTTCAACAGAGGCAACCGATGGTTGTACCGATGGTTGTCCTCAACAGAGGCAGCCGATGCCGATAGTCGTCCTTCCATTTCGTTCCTCAACATGAGGATGTACCGTTTCGTTCCTACCCTCAGACGGTTCGGCTAAACAGGTCCTAGGCTTTCCCCGGAACTCATCAGTAAGGAGGGAAGCTCTACTGGATCTGTCCAGCTTCTTGTTTGTCCCACCCACCTGCCCTGACCGCCGCTGGCCGCCGTTTTTTTGGGTTTTCGTTTTGCCATTTTTTTGGATTTTTTATTTTCCAATTTTTTTGGATTTTCCAATAGAAATGGCATGCAACAAATAAATACTGCACTATACTACAGCATGCAATTATGTTAGGGCCCTGGGATACACTACGTTAGCCGTGCTCCCTTCGGGCGCATATATGTACAGATTCGCCGGACTCCCGACCCTCGAACACGCCACGTACAGTTGACCATGCGAAAAACAGGGACTTTCCAGGTCTACTCCTACTGTTCGCAGAGACTGTCCTTGCGCTTTGTTGATCGTCATAGCAAGTGCAGGCCTGACCGGAAACTGCACTCGCCTGAACTCAAAGGGCATATCGGAGGGGACGAAAGGGATTCGTGGAACATGAACGACTTCGCCTTTGAACTTCCCCGCCAATATGGTCGCTACTATGACGTTTGGCATGAGATCCCTGATGCAAAGCCTTGTACCATTGCACATCCTCGGTGGGTTGATGTTACGAAGGAGCATGATTGGCAAACCAACCTTCAGATCAAGTCTGTGAGGTGGTATCCCATTGGGCTGGAGTGAATTCAAGAACTCAGTGGGGAAGTAAACAGCCTGTTCACGCTGAACCATGGTATCAAAGGACGTGTACGTTGATACCGGTCCAGGTAGGCTGTTTAAAATCTGAGCATTGATAGAATCCACTTGCTCATTTTTGGGTGCCAAAATTGCTCGCTCGCAAATCCAGTCCCCATTGCTGAAGTTGGTGGCAATGTTTGGGAAGACCTTTTCGATCAGTTCTCCCACCGATTGAACCATATTGCAGAAGTCTGGAGGAAAGGTAATCCAGCCAGAACTTGGTTCAACCGGAATTCTGCCTTCGCCAAGAAGCAACAGCTGTTGCGCAAAGTTTCGGGCAGTCTCATCGCCAAGGAGGTGGACTCGCATGTTCGTCGTGAGATTCAGCGATCGAACGTGTCTCCAGAAAGGAGAAGCTTTGAGGCAAGCGTTCAGCTCATCTGCTGGAGTCGATCGCGGAACCACTGGCAGAGTTTGACGAAAGTCGCCTGCCAGTAACATGACGACCCCACCCATTAGCGCGTCGCTTTCTCGTATGTCCCGTAGTGTGTTGTCAAGAGCTTCTAGGCACTTCTTATGCGCCATGGTGCATTCGTCCCAAACTATGAGTTTGGCTTCCTGTAGCACCTTGGCTTTCCCTGTGCCCTTGCTTATCCCACACACTGGGTGCTCTACATGAGCAATATCCAGAGGAAGCTTGAAGGCTGAATGGGCAGTTCGGCCTCCTTCTAGCAGTGTTGAGGCAATCCCCGAGGACGCCACTGCTACTGCGATTCCTCCTTGTCTGCGAATCTCGGCAAGTAGGAGATTGATGAGAAACGTTTTCCCTGTTCCACCCGGAGCGTCGAGAAAGAGTAGCCCACCGTTGCCACTGGAAATCGTGTCCAGAACAGCACGGTAAACCAACTCTTGATCCTCCGTAAGAAGAGGTCTGTTAGACTCTACAAATGTGGTCAGCTGATCAGCATCATAGGACCTCTCTCGGAGAACATCGCTCTCGAGTGCCTGGTCATCTCCGCGTATTGGCGACGGCAAACCGAGGTCTCTGAGAGTTTGACCGGTCATCGACACGCACGTATCCTCAAGCAGTATCAACGCTCGGTTGAATATCTGGGGAGAGTAACCGACGTCTACAGAGGGTGCCTCTCTGCGACATTCCCTGAGTACGTCCTCACTCAGAGCCTCTTTGTACTTCTCCCAGAGTGCTCGAGGATTTGACGGTTGACAGACTGTCAAGATGATGCCGAAGAGACTTCGCAGTTGAGCAGCGAAACTTGTCGTAGCTGCTTCTGCGAGAGTTCTGTCCCATTGCTGATCATCTTCAAGCAAGCCAAGTCTTTGGCATGCTTCTCTGTAGGTCTCACATTCCTCTCCATCGATGGTCCTCAATGCTGCGAATGACGTCGGTCCTCGGATTGTGTGAAGCAACAATCTGAGGTAGAAGCATTCGGCTTGGTTAGGGTGTACAGTGTATACACGCGCTAACACATCCGCAGCACGTATGCCAGGTTGTCCGGGAACTTCGGCTCCTTGCTTCCTTCTGGCCCACTTCTTTGTTGACTTGTTCCAAGTATAATATCTTGGAACTTCTGAGTACAACAAAGTCCGTGCGAACGGATCATGTTGGCACAGAAGGAAGAATGCCGTCAAAGTTGTTTGAGGTGGTTGCGCAGCTCTTTCCTGCGCATTATCAGCCGTGAAGTAGACGCGTTGTCCATTCTCTAGATGGACATGTAGATGGGTGACAGGTGGGTAATGTTCGTGTATCCTGAAACCCAGGATACGCCAAACTGCCTCGTTGCTGCTTATGTACCTGCCCGTTTGATAGCGTTCGATCTCATCAAACGGTGCAGTGGCATGCTCGAGGCCGAACGTTGCCATGTCACTTCCCTTGTTCACATATTTGCAGATGTACTTAATCGACTTCACCGAATTACAGTACTCCACATTAATATGTGCTCGAAACATTTTCGAGAGCAAGGGAGTGTATGGCACAACCCAGCTGTTGTCCACCACGACGTCTACGGTCTGATGGTCCACCTTCATTTGAATGACGGCGGTATGTCCCCCATCATCAGGCTTTCGCCTTCTGTATAGAGGATAGCCATCAGCTCCCGTTTGGGTTTCGCGGATCAGCTGCCGAGGGTACCTTTTGGTGCATTTGCCGTCCTTCATGCAAGGCGACCTCGGATTTAGTGGTCCGCATGGCCCATGGATCATGTTTTTGAGGACAACATCGAATAGAAGAGGATCCTCTTCTCGACTGGGAAGCTCCGCCGAGATGATGCTGTCGATCTGATCTGGGCGTATTTTCTCCTTCAGCCACACTAAGATATGGGCATGCGGAAGACCGCGCTTCTGCCATTCCACGGTGTACATCCAGCAGCGAGTGTCTCCGTAGACGTGGCTCTTCGTTAGCACGTCTATAAGCTTCGTGAGCTTCTGTTTGAAGACTCTCGCCGTGATGTCGTGGCGGTCAGAAGGTGCTTCACCAGGGAAGAGCTCTTCCGCAATTTCGGTCCACGCCGGGTTGCACGTGAACGTGATGAACAGATCAGGACGCCCGTACGCTCTAACGTACGCCATTGCGTCCTGAGTGTACTCGTGCATGTGGCGTGGGCCGCCCGTGAAGGAGGATGGTAGTATGACCATTTGCCCGAGGTCAGTGACATTTCCATCTCCGGCCACGGCATCCCGCAGGTGGATGTAATCGTCTGCACGCAGCTTTCGCTGATTGCGTCGAATGAAGAGGAGCCGTTCACTCTCAATCTTGGCGTACATGTCCACGATGAACTGGTGAAATAGTTGGCGACATTTCACGACGTGGTTGAAGGACGTGGACCTTATCATCATCCGATGCGCATAGAAATCCATAGCCGATACCTTCTTATTGATAGGGGCACCAGTGCTAGGATTCCTCTGCCATAGTTCGAAGTGATACCCGTCTTCCCCCTTCCAAAACATAAGAGGGTACTGCAGGGCATCGTACGACCTATGGGTTTCAGAGATGCGCTGCAACGTTTCGCAACGTTTTTGGATGACAATGTCACGTCCGTCGCAGTCGTCTTCGCCAACCAAGACCACCGCCATCTCGCTTACAGACGGAGCGTTGAAGCGTCGTTCATGCTGACCAGCAGGCCTCCTGTCAGCACGGATAACGACCTTATACTCGTCTGTAGGCATTCGGTCCAGGTTGGTCTTGAAGTCCTTCACCAGGTCGTTGTGCTGATGCAGCATTCTTTGCAGCTCTAGCACGACGTCCGGCCTTGTGCCACCGACGATGCCGCAACGTTGATCCGCTTGCAGCTGCTCGTCACAGACGAAGTACAGCTGCAAGAACTTCGGGCTATCATTGCCATGAGGAAGCAGGGATCCAACTCTATGATAGACTTGTCCCTGCACCTTAAACGTTGGCATGAAGCCCTGTTCCCCAACGTCAGGCATGGCGACCGTAGTGCCGAAGGACGTCATCTGGAAGCACGCATTGTACTTCCTGATGTTCTGCAAGAAATGCCTGGACATAGCACTGGTGCCGGACATGTATGATAGAAGCGGCTCAGGCGGTTCACGTAGAGGCGGAAGATCGACTTTGCCGCTGGAGCAGCACATGCCAGGAGGTTCGGCTCTGAACTTCTTGGCTTGACACTTGCCACATACGACATCCATCTTTCCGATTACTACCTTCGGATGGGTCGAGTAGTCGACCTGGGCATCGTAATTCAATGCCGCGAGGTGAAGATCTACTCGCCTAGATGTTTGTCGTGTGCGGACTTGTCGAGCACGATCACGTTCGAGCCTTACTGAATGCGCTGCACCAGTTTCCGCTCTTCGTGAGGCCTCAGTCCTCAATCGACTGCTGTCGAGTCGAGACTCGCGCTCTTCAGCCGTCTCCTGAGATCTGGCTTCAGCGTTTCTCGACCGCATGTCTTCGAGTCGAGATTGGCGCTGTTCAGCCGTCTCCTGAGATCTGGCTTCAGCGTTTCTCGACCGCATGTCCTCGAGTCGAGATTGGCGCTGTTCAGCCGTCTCCTGAGATCTGGCTTCAGCGTTTCTCGACCGCATGTCTTCGAGTCGAGATTGGCGCTCTTCAGCCGTCTCCTGAGACCTGGCTTCGGCGTGTCTCGCTCGGTCGTCGTCGAGTCGAGATGTGCGCTCTTCAGCCATCTCCTGAGATCTGGCTTCGGCGTGTCTCATTCGATCGTCATCGAGTCGAGACTCGCGCTGTTCAGCCGTCTCCTGAGATCTGGCTTCAGCGTTTCTCGACCGCATGTCTTCGAGTCGAGATTGGCGCTGTTCGGCCGTCTCCTGAGATCTGGCCTCAGCGTTTCTCGACCGCATATTGTCGAGTCGAGATTCGCGCTGTTCGGCCGTCTCCTGAGATCTGGCCTCAGCGTTTCTCGACCGCATATTGTCGAGTCGAGATTCGCGCTGTTCGGCCGTCTCTTCGGATCTGGCTTCAGCGGTTCTCAACCGTTTATCCGCGAGTCGAGAATCACGGCTTTCTTGTGATTCTGAGGCTCTCAGAGCAGCAAGCCGCAGGCGAGTTTGCGAGAGACTTGCTTCACGCTCTTCAGGCGTTTGCGTTGCTCTCGCCTCGGCTATTCGGGCACGATTGCCCTCTAGCCGTTCCTGGCGCTGCTCCGAGGTCTCAGCCTCTCGTTGATCCCTGGCCTTTTTGGCCTTGGGATCAACTCTTCCGATAGATGCACGCTTCTTCGGCGGCATCTTGTGATGAGAGCCTTCAGGCAATAAGCTCCTCGGTACTCGAAGTAGAGCCTTCGGGCTTTTCTACTCGAGGTAGAGCCTTGCTGGCTTTTCGGTACTCGAGATGGAGCCTTTAGGCTTCTCGGTAGTTGAGGTAGAGCCTGTTGGCTTCTCGGTACCCGAAGTGAAGCCTTCGGGCTTTTCTACTCGAGGTAGAGCCTGTCGGCTTCTCGGTATTGAGGAAAAAAGAGCCTTCAGGCTTTATCGCTTGGTCCTCAGATCCTTGGTCCTTTATCAGGTCCTCAGGTCCTTGGATCTTTGGTCCTCGCTTGGTACTCAGAGCTCTCGGTGGTTCAGTGGCCGCCGGCTAGCAGAGGTGAGTGACCGACAATGGCGAGATCGGCCGCCTTATATACCCCTCGAAAAGGGGCGGGGCCGGCTGTGATTGGTCACACCAACTCGGAAGGGGCGGATAGTTTTTGTATGGAAAGCCTATGCTTAACCACACGAATTGGACCGCCCACTTTGGACCGCCCCTTGCCCCGCCCCCTTGGAGGGGTATATAAGGCGAGGCGTCGCTGCACCGGTCATTTCCGGTGGTTGCCTCGTGCCGGACGGTTGCCTCACTCGGAGGACATCTACCAGATGCCTCACTTAGAGGACAACCATCGGATGCCTCAATCGGAGGACATCTACCAGATGCCTCACTTGGAGGACAACCATCGGATGCCTAACTTGGAGGACATCTACCAGATGCCTCACTTGGAGGACAACCATCGGATGCCTCAATCGGAGGACATCTACCAGATGCCTCACTTGGAGGACAACCATCGGATGCCTAACTTGGAGGACATCTACCAGATGCCTCACTTGGAGGACAACCATCGGATGCCTAACTTGGAGGACATCTACCAGATGCCTCACTTGGAGGACAACCATCGGATGCCTCACTCGGCGGACAACCATCGGATGCCTCTGTCGAGGACAACCATCGGTTGCCTCTGTTGAGAACAGCCATCGGTTGTCTCTATCGAGGACAGCCATCGGTTGCCTCTGTCAACCATCGGACAACCATTCGGCTGCCTCCACTCGGAGGTACAACCATTCGGCTGCCTCCACTCGGAGGTACAACCATTCGGCTGCCTCCACTCGCTCGGAGGTACAACCATTCGGTTGTCTCCACTCGGAGGTACAACCATTCGGTTGTCTCCACTCGGAGGTACAACCATTCGGTTGTCTCCACTCGGAGGTACAACCATTCGGTTGTCTCCACTCGGAGGTACAACCATTCGGCTGCCTCCACTCGGAGGTACAACCATTCGGTTGTCTCCACTCGGAGGTACAACCATTCGGTTGTCTCCACTCGGAGGTACAACCATTCGGTTGTCTCCACTCGGAGGTACAACCATTCGGTTGTCTCCACTCGGAGGTACAACCATTCGGTTGTCTCCACTCGGAGGTACAACCATTCGGTTGTCTCCACTCGGAGGTACAACCATTCGGCTGCCTCCACTCGGAGGTACAACCATTCGGTTGTCTCCACTCGGAGGTACAACCATTCGGTTGTCTCCACTCGGAGGTACAACCATTCGGTTGTCTCCACTCGGAGGTACAACCATTCGGCTGCCTCCACTCGGAGGTACAACCATTCGGTTGTCTCCACTCGGAGGTACAACCATTCGGTTGTCTCCACTCGGAGGTACAACCATTCGGTTGTCTCCACTCGGAGGTACAACCATTCGGTTGCCTCCACTCGGAGGACAACCATCGGTTGTGAGGACAACCATCGGTTGCCTCTGTCGGACAACCGAGGTTGTAACAAAAATTGAACCACTGGCTCAACACCTCCGTCGAGGTGAGCCATTCGGCCACCTCAGTCGAGGCGGAACCCGCGGTTCACTGGCTGGAAGCGTACGGATATATCAACACTCGGTGAAACCGGAATTTTTACAGAAAATTCAAAAATGTTTGTATCTCGTCTCAGAGACATCCTGGGACCTTGCGTCAAAAACACGTATATACTAACTTTTGATGGCCAATCCAGTGGTGTTACTTAAATATTTTTTTCCCTTCTCATTCGAAGACGCCATCATGATTTCCTCCCAACAAATTCAAAAAACCCCTAGAAGAACGGTTTTTTTTCTCAAAATATTTTTGTATGTTTACCCACATATACAGTGTGTGCATGCAAAAATTCAACAATTTGTCTAGGTCTATTAGAACCTGAAATCCAAAAGAGTGTTTCATAAATAAAATTTTTTTTCAGAATAATTTAGACCTCGCCGAAAAAACGAAGAGTGATTTTATAAAAATGACCAGTGTGCTTTTAATACGTTTGAGCGTAGCATTAGCGCTCGAATTATTTTAGGGAGGATGTTTTGCAATAACCGCAGTCGCCTAACCCTTACCGAAATCCAGTCCTAATTAAGAGAAAAAAATATTTTGATGCAGGATTGAGGATAAGAAATAAAGGTAACCTCGTTTAATCAGCATTACCAAGTACCAATATACACCCTTCTAGTCCAAGGTTCTAAAAAACAAATACTGGATATTCTCACAAACAGCTTACTACATTCGTAATCAGGGTGGTCGATTACCCCTGTGCCAGTTCCCAGTCCGTAGCTCAAACTTTGCAAAAAAAATCGATAAAATCGATAAAAGTAGCGGATAATTCTAAAAACCAAAATTGCATTCGTATTCAGCATGCTCGATTACCCCCCTGTGCCAACTCCCAGCCCCGTAGCTCAAACTTTGCAAAAAATCGATAAAATCGATAAAAGTAGCGGATAATTCTAAACACTAAAATTGTTAATCAGCATGCTCGATTACCCCCCTGTGCCAACTCCCAGCCCCGTAGGTCAAACTTTGCAAAAAAATCGATAAAATCGATAAAAGTAGCGGATGATTCTAAAAACTAAAATTGTATTCGTAATCAGCATGCTCGATTACCCCCCTGTGCCAACTCCCAGCCCCGTAGGTCAAACTTTGCAAAAAAATCGATAAAATCGATAAAAGTAGCGGATGATTCTAAAAACTAAAATTGTATTCGTAATCAGCATGCTCGATTACCCCCCTGTGCCAAATTCCAGTCCCGTAGGTGGACTCGGCAAAAAAATCGATAAAGATCGATAAAATCGATATCGATCGATACGAAAAGTAGCCTATGACACCCGCCGGGGCCCGAAGTGTATGTGTGCCAAGTTTGGTCCCGATCGGTTCAGAAATGGAATTTTCTATTCGGAACATACGTACACACATACATACATACAGACAGACATACATACATACATACAAACAGACATTCAGCTTTATATATAAGATATATATATATATATCGTATTGTCAACTGTAAGATACCCACGACTACTTAAGCTGTCCATTAGTGTGACAGTTCAGTCATTTGTCATCAGTGGGTGGATCGTAAGTGAGCGGCGTTGCTGACATTGGTGAGTTGCCGTAGCATGAGGAATCAGTACCGTCCACTTAGAACGAATTGAATGAAGCAAGTGGAGGACGGCGTCGTATAAAGCAGCGAATACTGAGCCAGACTATCTTTCAGGCCTCTGAGGAAGGCATTATTGCCGAAACGTCAGGCTGAATAAATAATACTTATAACAAACCTGTGTGGCAAAATATCACAGAAGATAGTATTACTACAATGCCCAGGTTTCACGAACAGAGAACATATGAAATTCTACATGAAATATTTTTTCTCTTTTCAGGCTACCCAAAACTGTCGAAAGCATAATTATTGGCCAAGATGTCGTGACAGATGTAACTGGATGCATTGTCTTGCCAAATGGA
Organism: Cylicocyclus nassatus; assembly: GCA_958299035.1. Classification (NCBI taxonomy): domain Eukaryota; kingdom Metazoa; phylum Nematoda; class Chromadorea; order Rhabditida; family Strongylidae; genus Cylicocyclus; species Cylicocyclus nassatus. The sequence continues at coordinate 7,118,770 of CATQJL010000305.1, read as the reverse complement.
ACAATTCTTGCAACTGATGAAAAAGAGGGTTTGATCCTCTTTGACACACAGGGAAATGTTTTGAGAAAAGTAGGTCATAATGAATTCCACAAATTTCGAGAATCTGCTTCTTTTCAAACATTCACTTTCTTTTGAGCTCCCAACAAATGACAAATATTCTAGTACTTTTTCTGGATTAATTTCCTGGATTTGTCCAGGGCGTTCAGAGTGCTCGAAAACGCAAATATAAGCTCATGAATCTTCTTCAGCAAAGTACATGCTTGTCTCTATTCCCAGCTGTAAAGCATCTGGCATGAGAGTGTTCAGAGTTTTGAGGTATAAAAAAATGCATGTAACAAATTATTGTTAGATCCCTCATATGATCCATGGAAAAAATTTCCTCTGAGTCGCAAAGCAGCAACTGATCTGCAGTATGGAACTTATTGTTTTTATTTAACATAATATAAACAAATACGAATATTCAGAGAAATTAATAGCTGGCTTCAGAATTCAGCGAAAAATCTGCTTTTTAGGAAAATCCAGGCATTCATTTCTTACTTTTGTGACAAAAATGTTTTGAACTTCATAAAAGGTAAAAGGTTCACTAAAGGAACCAAACAAAACTTTATAAATTTACAAAAATAACAAATAAGTATAAGTAAGTACGTGATTCTGGGTCCTTCTTTATTGAGGAGTTCCGGGGAAGACCTAGAACTCATTTTAAACTCCGTCTAAGGATGGAACGAAAAGGAGTAATAATATTCAGTGTTCTCCTGAAATGTCAATTTTGCCTATGATTACATTTTAGAAGCATTATCACTTCAATTCTATTACTAGTTTATTCTTTTAGTCGAAAATCCTAAGTCTGCTTCATTATAAGAACTTTTTTGGGCTCAAAAAAATTACTGCCGCCCTTTCCCTGTTTTTAGAAAACATTTTTCTTTGCAACCGCCGTTGATATTAAGTATATTAACTGAAAAAATTCTTTTAGAAAAGATCATTGCTTTAGGCATGTCATACTTTCTGATATACTTTGAATTCAATATCTTTTATTTCAGGTCAACAACTCTGGCTGGAGGAAGCCAAGAAGTCCTGTTTATTACAAAGAGCATATTTTGGTGAGTGTTCTTTGGTCATATCTAGTTCCTTGGAAAATTTTCAGGCTCTTTTGGGGGCGTTATGTGTCAAAACGATTAATTTCATGATTTTGCCTTTTTTTCTCTTTAAAGCTGCAATTGTCGTTTTTTATTAGCCACTAGCTGGCTTACCCGGCTCCGCCGTATCCGGACCAAACTTGGCACACATACACTTCGGGCCCCGGCGGGTGTCACAGTCCACTTTTCGTTATCGATCGATGTCGATTTTACCGATTTTTATCGATTTTTTTGCAGAATTCACCTACAGGGCTAGGAGTTGGCACAGGGGGGGAAGTGAGCATGGGGATTCCGAATACAATATTAGTTTCCAGAATTATCGATTACTTTTATTGATCTTATCGATTTTTTGTAAATTTTGACATGCGAGGCTGGGATTTTGCACAGGGGGTAATCGAGCATGCTGATTACGAACACAATATTAGTTTTCAGGATCGTCCATTACTTTTATCGGTTTTATCGATTTTTTTGTAAAGTTTGACCTGCGGGGCTGGGAGTTTGCACAGGGGGGTAATCGAGCATGCAGATTACGAATACAATATTAGTTTTCAAGATCATCCATTACTTTTATCGATTTTATCGATTTTTTGAAAATTCGAGCTAGGGGGCTGGAATTTGGCACAGGGGTGTAATAGCATGCTGATCACCCCCCTTGGGGATGATCAGCATGCTCGATTACCCCCCTGTGCCAACTCCCAGCCCCCTAGCTCAAACTTTGCAAAAAAATCGATAAAATCGATAAAAGTAATCGATAATCTCGAAAACCAATATTGTATTCGGAATCCCCATGCTCGATTACCCCCCTATGCGAACTCCCAGCCCCGTAGCTCAAACTTTGCAAAAAAATCGATAAAATCGATAAAAGTAATCGATAATCCTGAAAACCAATATTGTATTCGGAATCCCCATGCTCGATTACCCCCCTGTGCCAACTCCCAGCCCCGTAGGTGAACTCAGCAAAAAAATCGATAAAAATCGATAAAATCGATATCGATCGATGACGAAAAGTAGCCTATGACACCCGCCGGGGCCCGTAGTGTATGTGTGCCAAGTTTGGTCCGGATCGGTTCAGAAATGAAATTTTCTATTCGGAACATACGTACAGACATACAGACAGACAGACATACAGACAGACAGACAGACAGACAAACAGACATTCAGCTTTATATATAAGATAGACACAC
>CATQJL010000305.1:7080854-7116430 GCA_958299035.1 Cylicocyclus nassatus | reverse complement strand
TACATTGGAGGACCTGACCTGACATTGGAGAACAAATGCCCCTTTTTCATGAGAGCTTAGACAAGTTTTCGAAAGAAGTTATAAGCGTTCAAATATCCATTCGTCAAGGTTTAGGAGTCCTAAAATTGGCGTAGAGCTGTACAAAAACACCGTAAAGTAAACACCGTAAGAAAATCAATATTGTGACGAGTAGTTGTTTGCAAGGAGGAACAAAGCGGGATCGCATAGGTCTTATTTAGAGCTTTTCATTGGTTTCAAGCCACTCAGCTTGGCAAATTTGGACGTTTAAATGCTCATAACTTCTTTCGGAAAAATATTCCGCAAAAAAAGCGGATACGGTATCAGCGTTCAAAGTCGCGTTTAATAATATAATCCCATCTTCAATCGCCAACTGATGTTGGTATCCTTCCCGTACAAGTACTAATTGAAGAGGTTTAGATTTTGCCTGGACACTGCTTTAAGCAGTGTTTCTCCAACATAATTGAACATGCTTCAGGCAGTTGTACTTTCTTAAGCGCGTATTTTTTTCTAGTTCCTTCTTTTAAACGGAGTAAAATAATCTACGACTTTCGAAGCTTTAGGTAGAACAGCGTGTAAGTTTTGTTGGGTATTATATCAGGTTGGTGCAGAACCACTGTATGTTCATTATGTCACGCGGCAGGTTAGATTTAAAAAAAAGAACAATCCTCATGCGGGGGTGCGGCTTTTGTGCCGCGATTGATCCAAATGAATTTTGGAAAATTTTGAAATTTGCATATCCAAGTAATTTTCTACTTTGAGGTTCTTGTAAAAAAAAGCTTAAAAAACTTGCAAAGAGAAGGAAAGAATAGTTAGTTCAGAATGCGAAGCAACTCTAATATAGCAAACGCCGTGTAAATGCGGAACCTATCGCTGAAGGCGATAATTTGCGGGGTAAATTTTACTTCTACCATTTGCCCGATGTTTACTGTAAATCCTATTAGTTTTCAAGAGTATGCAAGAGCATCAGCCCGTAGCTTATTAAAGACGGAGTTCATGCAAATTAATTATACAGTGTCGTAACATTTCTACTGCAATATTCATTAATTTCATAGAGATCAAAAAACCTTCATTATTTTTTTTTGACATTCGAGATCGAATGCGTTAGTTGAACAAATACTCCTCGATAAACAATCCCGATCTTGCATCTTCTCAGTAAGCATCCATTTTTTGTCAATGCTACAAACAATATATACGAATATAATGCAGAATCATAGCTTCAAAGATCTGAATACGGCGCAGGTTCAAGACCTCCGTCGTAAATATTGCACAAAAATCTCGGACACTGAGTGTGTCAGGCAAGTCGGACCTCCACTTTCGTTCATCCGAGTCCAAGAACGATGCCATGCCACGGGATTATACTGTTCGGGTTAGTCGTTTATTTTTTTCTCCTACTTTCACTGAGGTCTGAAATATAAATGAAGTTGCACTTGTTTGAGTATTTCTTAACTAACCGCTGTAGCTTGAGATTTTGTCTTCAGTCCAATAAACGACAACTGGAAATGAAAACGAGCCACAATAAATCTGTAAATCGCAATTGTTCTTCATTTACAAACATCATTTACGATGCTGCAAAAAAAATGTGGCTATATATCCCTTGGAAGCAGAGGTGCGATAGTGTGAGACTTTTTTCACCCCCTCCCACCGCTGAGCCGGAACCAAGGTGACCCCTTCACCAAAAGCCGAAAAAAATCAACAGTGAGGTAAGATTAAGCAAAGGAGGTAATTGTACGTGAATTGTCAATGTATAGGAAAGGAGGAGTTTGTTGAAAAAGTGCTTGGTGAAGGGTGTGAGTAGTGATTTCTGGAGATTTTCGAGTTTTTGACATAAAAAAATTCATAACTTTTTTAGATGAATATCTTTTACGGCGAGATGGTCACCGTTGGAACCGCCTCGTCCTCCGTTTTCAAAAAGTATATGGCATGTCTGAGATCCATTCAAAAAAGTGCGTGGTGCAGGATGTGCCTAGTGATTTCTGGGAATTTTCGAGTTTCCAGGATAAAAAAATCCGTGACTCCTGCAGATGAACAGCTGGTGCAAGGAAATAGTAACCATCGGAACCGCCTCGTCCTCCGCTTTCAAAAAATATATAGTATGTCTGAGATCCTTTGAAAAAAGTGCCTGGGTAAAGGGTGTGCTTGGTGATTTTTGAAGATCGATTTTTTATCATAAAAAAATTCATAACTTTTTTAGATGAACATCTTGTACGCCGAGATAGTCACCATTGGAACCGTCTTGTCCTCCGCTTTCAGAAAATATATACTTTGCCTAAGGTCCATCAGAAAAAGTGCCGGGTGAAGGGTGGGTGAGACTTTTATAATGGGAGTGCTCAAGAGTACAGGCTTTTTACCATTGTAAAAAGGCGTCTACTTGAGCACTCCCATTATAAAAGTCTCACCCACCCTTCACCCGGCACTTTTTCTAATGAACCCCGGGCAAAGCATGTATTTTCTGAAAGCAGAGGACGAGACGGTTCCAGCGGTGACCATTCCGGCATACAAGATGTTCATCTAAAAAAGTTATGAATTTTTTATGATAAAAAATCGAGTATCTTCAAAAATCACAAAGCACACCCTTCACCCAGGCACTTTTTTCTATGGACATTCAGCAATGTATATATTTTCTGGAAGCAGAAAAGAGGCGTTTTCAATGATAGCCATAACGGCGTAAATTATGTTCATCTTCAGAAGGTACGGATTTTTCTATCCTAAAAACTCGTAAATATCCAGAAATCACTACCCACACTCTTCACTAGGCACTTTTTCAACAGACTCCAGGCAAACTGTATATTCTCTAAAAGCGGAAGACAAGTTGGTTTCAAAAATATTCACCTTGCTGACGTTGCTGTGCATCTACAGAAATTACGAATTTCTTCTTTGAGAAAAAATCGTAAATGCTTATAAATTGTCTAACTCTTTCCAAAACAAATGTTCGCATGCATATCAGCTATGGTAATTCCAAAAACAGGCAGGGCGATGTAAAAAAGGAAAAAGGAAGTATAAAAAAATACAAGGTGCTTGTCAGAAATATAATTGTACTAGCTGGCTTACCCGGCTCCGCCCGGCCCTGTCAATAATATATTTGTAATCAGCATGCTCGATTACCCTCCTGTGCCAACTCCCAGCCCCGTAGCTCAAATTTTGCAAAAAATCGATAAAATCGATATCGATCGATAACGAAAAGTAGCCTACGAGACCCTCCCCGCCCCGAAGTGTATGTGTGCCAAGTTTGGTCCGGATCGGTTCAGAAATGGAATTTTCTATTCGGAACATACGTACACACATACAGACAGACAGACATACAGACAAACAGACATTCAGCTTTATATATAAGATGCTAATCCAGCAGCGTATCACTTCACATTTCAGAAAAAAACAAACAGTGATGGTAAGGAATTGGAAATTATGAACTTTGACTGGAAAAAATGATGCCCCCCCCCTCCGTCGACATTTTATGTTTTCTGAACCAAGTAAAACACCCTTCACCCTGGAGGGATTGCGACCACTGTGACCCCCTTTACCCTGGAGGAGTCATTCTCACCTTATCGCACCTGTGCTTGGAAGTGTCATAGAAACATCAATGAAAACTTTCAAAACGGCTTTGAAGCAATCCAGCAATTATTTTAATCTGCATCCATCAACATAATTGCGCTTAGCTACTTGGCTAGCAATAAACACCCTTATTCGATGGGCTCGCGAACCCAAAGAATTCACTGGATTCGCGTATCCACCGGGTGCAACCCTCGGGTTCGTTGATGAATACGGCCACTGGTTGAGATAACTCAGACAGTGCCAATCTCCGAAGCGACATCTCTGCATTCTCAAAACAAACCCCTCTAAGATTTTAATTCTTCACATAAACTGGACAACTCACCCATCCAAAGCATGACACATTTCCCATGACAATGTGGCTGTTATGAACACAGCCCACTTATTTGTAAGCAGTGCGCTTACATAGTAGAAACTAATAATTTCGTAAAGGAACAGTGCATTTTGGTACAAGGTCTAAAACTAGATTTGAAAAATTGCATTTACAAAAAAAAAGAATTTCACATATACCTGCATGAAAAATCTAATTTCAATCTGACGCCGTTTCTTATGTATATGATTGCTTACATTGCCTGCTTGTGTTCCCAGCATCTAAAGATATGATATAACTTTCCTTCAATTTATGAATTTGTCCTCATAACTAAAACAATGATTTATTACCAACATTGTTGGAAGTCCTCAGTTTTACCAGCGTGGTACAATCCAGCACACATATCACAACCAAGAAAATCGTGCTTGTGTAATTGTCTGTGTATGTGGAAATAATAGAACCACATTTTGTATCAGCAAACTTGAACACCCATTCAGTAGCGTTGTAATGGAAGTAGCATTCACTTCCTGGAGAGATGAGTTTTTTTGGGGACTATTTTGAAACTGAAACTTACTCCAAAAATACGGAATAATGTGACAAAATCCTAAAAACCAAATCAGAATAACTGCACTTAACGTTTTTCTAATATCGAATAAATCGTTTGCCCGATGAGGTAAAGTCAAGGCCACTAAGCGATTAAAAGAAATGGAAAGGTGTGAATAAACACAAACATCCCAAAATAAGATGTTAATTTGACCAAAGATTTTTCCGATAACTTGCATAGATAGATTACTCTGTCTTAAAAAGCAAGCGTCATCGAAGAACTTAAGGATCAATAAGTTTACTTCCACTTACAGTATAGTCATCGGAGTGACCCATAGCAAGAAAACAAGCATTACTCCTAGATTAGCCACACTGTGAGAAAAGCAAAGCAAACCAAATCCATTCCTCAAGACGGGATTGCGGAACACGCAGAGGATTGCACTGATATTAGCCAGTAGTCCAAAAATACCTGCCTGAAAAGGTGCTTAAAGTTTTAGCCCTCTCTATTTGATTTAATGTTTTTCAGCCTTTTTCAAGCTTGAATACTTAGCAATTCAGCTCAGTTGAGCTTTATTCACTTGCTCTTTCCAAGCTCCGCCCCTCCTCCATCGAACTTTCTTCTATTCCTTTGCCCCAGACCTTCCTCCCTTCATTAAATATTATGGTATCACCAGAGGCAGGTGCAATGTAGTGCAGAATATTTTGAGGGTAATAATAAGTCATATCTACAAAGAGTGAAAAGAATGCAGAGGATTCCAAAAAGATGCACCAAACGTTTGATCGTTAATAACTCTCTGTCATAAAGCCTTTCGAGAAGCTTTAATTACCATTTTGTAGAGCTGGCCTCAAGTTAGTTTTAAAGTGTGAAAATCACATCCTTTCCGTTAGTGTAAGACTATGGTAGGAACTTGCGGCATATGGCGTCACTCTGAGAGTGCTGCCGTTTCAAATAAATCGAAAAAAAAATTTTGACAGCTTGTGTAATAAGGTTTCATAGACGATGAGATTTATATCTGACTTTGTGCAGAATTGTGAGGCTTAAACGGTGTAACCATATTTTAACTGACATCAGAAAAACGGCTACTATTGCTTACCTGACATACCTCTTTAACCAAGCATTAAAAGAAATTCGTATTTAGGATCAGCAACTCTTATTAACCTAGTGTGAGAGTTTTCAGGTAGTCTTGCTTCCCTTTTGGCTCAAAATTTTGTGAAACTCTCTACCGTAATCCTATAGTAATCAAGAGAAATTGGTAAGTCTTTCCACGCTGCAGACCTAAGCCGAAGCAAGCTTTACAATCAGGGACCGGCACGAGGTGGGCAAATGACAAGCTGGAAATCGTTTTGGGACCAAAAAGCAAAGGGGATATCGTCTTTGCGAGATCCGGGGCGGAGCCCCGGAAGAAGATCAAGTACAAGCAAAAGAAGGTCGATTCATGCTTACCTTATACATCTAATTCATCGGAAAATAGTTTTCATAAACCTCAACGCACAGCAGACTTCGCGCGCACTACGCCGCGTTGCCGCCAATTGCCGCGTGCGCGACGTCGCATGAGCGATGCCGTTGAACATGATTACATGATCAGGGGTGGGGGAACGAAAGCCGCCAGCTTCGGTCGCCTGCGCGGACTGCTGGTCCTGGAACGACATGCAACAACGTTGCGAAAGGACCAGTTAGCCGCGAAAGGCGGCTCGAACTGGCGGCTTTCGTTCCCCTACCCCATGATCAGTTCTCAATGCAGGTTATGATATAGCACCAAATTACGTAAGCGAACAAAGAGAGGCTAGTAGAAACAAAGCATGAAATGTTATGAATAACTTATGTGAATGGGAAGTGTGATAAGCATTTTTTCCAAAAATTTCGCAAAATTGGTAAATGAAGATGTGAATCAAATGGCTCGTTTGCAGCGCACAGATGACCATACGGTATGAAACTTGGTAAGTACATGAACACGGGCCTGCTGGGCTTATCTTAGAAGTTTCATTGAAAAATTATGTGAATGAAGGTTGTGGCAAGCTTTTTTCTGAAAATTTCCCACTTTTAAAAAAGTGGAAAATGGCTCGTTTGCAGCGCAAGGAAAACGAAATCGCGCGAGACTTGGTGTGTATAAGCGCAGTAGGACTAAGGAACACTGTATGCAAAATTATGGAAAACTTATGTGAATGAAGAGCGTGCTCAATTTTTTTCCAAATTAGGTGGGCAATTGCCCACCTAATGCCCACCTGAGGTGGGCAAAACTTTCAATTCACATAATTTTTTCAAAATTTTTACATAAATCTGTTGTTCACCTAGAGTTTACTATATGGTGAGATTTTGGTTCCGAAACTCCTCCTCTTGTCTTTGTTAGAGCCCAAAATCGCATCAGCAGCCTAGCTTTCTAAGATGGAAAGCGCGCCCCAGTCGATCGATACGCGCGGGAACGGCGTCTCTCAGTCCTATGACTGCGTTCCTTCGACATTTTTTCATTCCTTCATCATTTTCCTTGCTTATTCTTCTTCCTGTTCTCTATCTTGATACAGGTGAGGAGTAATTAGAGAAATTTGAGCATTTTGGGCGCTTTTGAGCGCTTTTGAGCGCTTTTAGGCAAAGTGTGGCCGGTGCTCTTGTTCCACAAGCACAAAGCGTCATTTTTGGGCTCAAGGGGTTATTCGTAAAAACTATTGGGGTCAAAGGGGAATTCGTTCTGGAAAACCCCGTCTGCCCACCTCGTGCCGGGCCCTGTTTACAATGTAGCACCCAAAGCTTCTCGAAGGATTCCATGACAAAGGAGGTGTTAGTAATCAAACGTGATACATCTTTCCGGAACACCTGCATAAGCGAATGTTCTCCCTAACTAGGCGTTAGCTCTTTGCGACGCCATAAAGCTATGGATGTTCTCGTTGACGCATCAAAAAGAATACTGAAACTTTGTTCTTTATTCCGGTCAGCAAGAAAGCAGGACTATTTTCCATTCCAGTTGACCGCGAAGCAAGACTCAAATAAAACTAACATATTGGGTCTTTCATAAGTTTGTACGTCTCATTTTTTTGTCGTTTTTTCATGAAGAAGTTGGTTTATATAGCAAAGTTCCTGTAGCCTTTGAAGTAACCTAACGTTTTACAGACTTGTTATTCACTTTCGAAACAAACTTTCCTTACTTCATTGATTGTTGAAGCAAAGCTTTTCCTAGAAAAAGCTGACCTTTTTGGCATCTGCATTTTCAGCTGCATATAATTTGTTGACTAATTTTCGCCGAGATTCGTTCTAAATGTAAAAGACAACTGTCTACGAAAGTTTGGTGCATGTAAAGGTAGGCTCAAAGAGACAATACGAAGAAGTTTAGAGGGCACTTTCAATGTGTAGATGTTTTGTGTAGTGTAAAATTCAGAGGATTTCCCTAAGCGAAGGTTTAGAAAAAAGCACTTTGGTCAGAGCTTGTTCACAAACATTTGTGCTACGAAGCCATTCATTATTCAAGATTCGATGGCAGGAAGAACACGATGTTCGTTGCGAAAGAAGCACAGAACTAGAAGCTGTCGAAAACTCCATCCAATGATACCTTGTTGGATCTTGTCGTATTCGCCGTTTTGTTAGTACACTACTAGCCTTGCTTGCAAATGCTATTCCGACTATTTATGAAAAAATTTTGTGGACTGAGGAATATGTGGATGTGGGTGCCGAGATCGCTAATTTTCTCGCAAAAAAACTTTGAAAAAAGTCATAAAACAAAGAGTATTAGGTATGTTTCGAAAATGAGCATCTCTTGCAGAGCGAGAGACTTAGCGTAAATCAACCACTTCATGAGAAAACGACGACAAAAAGTAAAAACTCCATGAGCTTATGGAACTAATTGACAATATGCTTGGTCATGACTAGAAACGTGAAAATTAAGATTTGTTAGGCTAGGTTGCAATATAGCACAAATCCTGGTCGAACCGCTTCTGTCGCACCATTTCTTTTTGTCTGGATTGAATTGTAATGAAAAGCACAAATCGCAATTTTGAATGACTAGTTTAGATTTCTACTAGTCTTTGATTGCAGAAATGATGAAAAAGGAATTTATAATATTTGATAATTGGTGATCTTGAGCAGGTCCGAAAATGCGAAACTATGCGATGGAATTCAAAACAGTTTATAACATAATCTTTTGATCTGCTTCTTTAACTGAGCAGACTTTGTACCGATAGAGCTTCTCTATGAGAAACATGTGAAGACAGGTTAAGCGGAGAATAATTCTTCATTTTGTACGATATCATAACTTCCCATTGAGAAGCTCGTTCAGCACAAACGTCGCTAAATCAGAAAGAATAAGATCAGAAGACTTATGCTTAGGGTCACGCGTGTGATGCGACTGTCGCAACGGGGGGCCGTAAGCGGGGTAATTATGGTGAGTTGGGGGGGGAGGGGGTCGTAAAAGGAGGTAGTTTGAATAAAAAACCATAAGCATGGAAGGAAATCGGGTGGCAAATAAATACTACGTGTGTGCTTAACAATAAATTCATGGAATGCCGTGTACCAATGTATCAAATAAAAACGAGTGAACAATAATTTGAAAACATCTGCAAACGGTAGAACTTCACTTCATTTGCTGCACTTTTGAAAGGTTAGGACTTAGTTCTCTTTTTTTGATGGGCATCACTATATCTCCCGCAAAATATTGTCGCAAATGGGGATCGAACCAGGGTGGCATGACTAAAATTCAAAAAATGAACACCTTCAGAAGTTCAAATGCTACTAAAGGCATGTATGTGTGATAAAGATGTTAGATGTACCGATTGGTGTAGACATCCTGCTTCCGAAGGCTCACGGAAGACTCGCACACTTACAAAAGCGCATACCTCTATCAACGCTAATCATCAATACCCTAATTTCACGCGTACAAAGCGCGGGGTGGTCCTAGCTTTCATCGACCAGCCCGAACACGGCAAAGGACTTCGCAACCAAAGGAACCCCATACCTGCTGCGTTTTGCCTGACGAATCGTGCGGCATAAGGATCGCTTCTTAAAATACGTTGGGGCGGCTGAGCAGCTCGATGAAATCTAGGACCACCCTGCGCCTTGTACGCGTGAAATTAGGGTAATTTGTAATTCTGTTTGTAATACCTTTCATACGGTCTTTACAATTTATTGTACTTTAGAGGTGCTCTACTACATTTGCGCAAAATTTGGTCCTACTTTATAGCCTTTGGATTTTCTTATGATTTTATGTACGGTGGCAAAAAATGACAAAAGGGGGGTCGTATCTGGGTCGCATTTACCCTATTTTCAGGTGTATAAGCCGCACCCTTTTTGCTCTAAACGCGAGCAGACCCAGGCGTGCCGCCGCGCATATGTTTCGCGAAGCGGTCGCCTTATCGCATACTGCTCTCACTTAACGCGCTCCATGATGACAGTCAGTCTTTTGGCGTGTTCGCCTTTAGAGTGAAAAGGGTGCGGCTTATACACCTGAAAATAGGGTAAATTTTTCCGGAGCGATTGAAGCTTGTTGGCTGCAATTTTGCTGTAATACGAGGCCATTCTAATGCCCTCCCTCATAAAATTTGCAGGCTGTTTTAAAACTTCTCTGGTAAGTTACAAAATTTTTAGCTCAAAAATCCCAGTTTTTGCTTTTTAGGATCGCATCTAAATTTTCGAGAGTCGCATCTAGATTTTTTCGAGCTCATTGCTCCTCAAGGGCTTAAATTTTTTCTATGGATAGTCTGGGCACTATGCTACAAAACCTGTCCATAGCAGCTTCTCAGTCTTTTCCTGGCCCTAGTTACGAATTTTCAAACTACCGTGCTCATGCGTTTCTGACCTCGTTCTGGACGGCGCTGAAGCGGTTTGTGGGCAGGGGAGGTAAGGGGGTAGATGGGGGGGGGGTCGTACGGATGGGTACCTTCAAGGGGGGGGGGGTCGTAAATGGGGGTCCCGGATCCCATCAATGCGCTTGATCCTGCTTATGCTACTTACTTTGGGATTTATTCCGTGGTTTTATATTTTTTCGGCCTGCTCAAAGGTAGTGTCCGTGCAAGGATCAATTTCCAGTGAACTTACTTAGCTAAGGCTACCCGCAACGCTAAATCATAAAACCACGTTAGGAAGCACGTAAAGGTGAGAATATATGTCGCAGCGAGCGCTCCCAGAAGTAGGAGGCCGGGAACAGTGGTTGCTGCCGCGCTATCCGGCGACGATTACGGTACTTTCCCATGCTTGCCGCAATCGCCGCCGGACCTCTCCTCGCTTTAATGCGTCGCCAGCCGAAAGGCTATATATGGTGGCGGCGCCTCATTGCAGCGTCTGCTCGCTTTCATTTCTGATCGATAATCTTTCTCAGACAAATTAAGGGAACTTCCCGAGAACAAGCTAATTTGCGGAACTTCCCGAGAGCTTGATTTAGTACTGGAGTAAATGAAGGTGAAAGAATGGAAACTTCCCGAGAAAAATGACGTCGACAGGAATACAGTTAGGACCTTTCCGAGGAAATCCTCGGAAAATTCTGCAAAGTGCAGAACCTCCCGAGGATTTCAATTCGAGGGAACTTCCGCAGAGCTTTTGCAGGTTAACAAAACACTTCTGTTTTGCTTGTTTTGCAAGTAAGACTACCTGCATCATAATGATAAGCTCAAAGTTTGATAAGGTAAAGCTTAAGGTGCTTTATTTCTGCCTATCACCGTCTGAAGGATAGGTAACACTGTTATGATATTTACCTATCTATTTCGAGCTAGCGTAATCAAACCTATTTGTTCCATGTTTAATTAGTATTTTTCAGGTGTCAGTATCTGTGTCAACAAACATCAAAAAGCTGTTGGAAATCTGCAAAAGGACTGAGGAGGGACTCCACTCAAGGACAACGCTCTCTTTGAAGTTTAATGTTTGCTTTATTAATCTTGCGCTGTTGCTTTGCTTATTTTGTAATCAAAGATTTTGTCAAAAGAAGGAGGGGGAGTTTTTTGTCCCTTCCTTCCCCTCATCTTGAACAAATTTTCACATTGCCACTGCTTTTCATCTCTCCTTCTCTTCTCTGTTTCTGATATTTTCAATTTTCTCTTTCTCGCTCATACATGTCCTCTCACAATACCCAATGTTTTGGAACCTGTTGGATTAGTACATGGCGATACAGCGCAGCTACAAGAAATTCCCGGTTCGCAGTTATACCTGTGAAAACCTTAAACTTACTATATGTTTTAGAGCGCACTACTTTAAACCAGAATGGTTGGAGAGATGCCCCAGGTTTATTTCGAAACCTCATTTATATGTTATGAAAAGGTGTCACTAAATGCATCATTTGTAGGAGTAGAAGTGACTGAAGCTGGTTCTTTGCCTCATCATTACACGCATACTCTGCCATCCGATGCACTGGGTTTGAGTTTACGCATATAAAGCATAACATTACGATATTTGTTTCAGAAGCAGTGCGCGCGTGTTTACTGCGCGAAGTTGGAACAACAGATTTCGCGTCTTCCCTCTATGCAATCGTAGCCAGGGGAGCATCCTTGTCACAAGTATCACTACAGGTATTTCTGCTTCTTGTCGCGGTAGGCAACGAAAACGTCTCCTTTAGGAAACGCTGCACCAATGTACGCGGCACATTCAGAGGTTTGATATGGAAGACATCTACAAGTTAGTGCAAAGTGCCGAAAGGTCCCGTCTTGGGACACTGTATGACGTTATCGAAAGTACACGACTGGTAGTAGAGAACGCGCTTAGCACTCGAATCCAGGCGAGTGCAATTTGTAAATAAGATGACCTAAATTATTGTGGCATAACCCAAACGAATAACATGGAGAACAAACACCTTTCTAATCTTACATCTTTTTTGTGACCAATTACTATTGCTGCAATTTCCAGGAGAATTTGCTCTTGGCAAAGATCAAAGAGCTTGAGGGGCAAGTAAACTCCCTCAAGCAGATGTGCAAGCGCAATGGCGCAGCGACTCACGAAACATCGGGAACAATTTTTGCCTACGAAAATCTGAAAGGACATCACGTGATCAAATATGGTTCTCCATTTAAGGTATCTAGAACCAAGAATTAACTGAGTGACCACAATATACGCTCATCATAGGAAGCAGTCCTGAACGATATTCTAAGGGCATACGCCCCGACAAACAGAGTGAAACACAAAACATGCCTTGTCATCACGGAGTTCCTGCGCACAGTATTCAAACAGGTGTGGTGGTATAAATACATGATTGTTGACATGCCCTTGAAATGCTATAATGCTAAGCTGTTACCAAAGTTCCGCTCGTTTTCATTCCTTTTTTGAATTGTTATTGTTGGAGGAACAACTTTTTTTTCAACATTGCTCATAATATAAATTTCTCTATGTTCATTTTGCATAACTATCTGTCGTCTTTTTTAATCTGTGCAATCGCATGAAGCAAAAAGAACAAGAAAGCAAGATGAAATATTTTGAACCTAGAAAGTAAAAGTTTCTTAAAGATTTGCGCACCGGATCCATCCGACATTTGGAATTATGCTCATCGGACTTCCAACATATCCCTCAAACAAGATTTGATCGACTTGCCGGAATCTTTGATTATAACACTCACGGGTACAACCGGTTATGTGTGATTTCTTTCAAGAACGAATTTTTAAGACTTTGTGCTGGATGCACTGGATCTAGGCTGGCGAGACCTGCAAGGGCACAGGCTTAATGCTCTGAGAAGTTCTCGTGATAGGTGCGTTAGCGTTCTCAATGAGAGTTTTTCTGATGAATAGCATTTCAGCTGGTGGCTATCGTTAGGCGAAACTGACGACGAACGCGACAAAAAGTTCAACAGCCTCCTTGAGAAAAAGTCGTACTGGAGTACTCAAACTGGACTTTGCATTTCCGAAGCGCTGTAAGCTTTTCTATAATTTTTACCACTTTCGCCACTGAATCTGGGTTTTGCAGTGAAGACATAAGATACTATCGTCTTGATGAAGGAAAACTGGTTCCGTCAAAGGTATAGACTTATATAGAATCAGTCCTTTCGAACCACGTATTTAGTTTTTCTTTCAGAAATTCAAATCAGTGCAGCGCGGATTCGGAAGAGAAGATAAAGCGCAAATGTCAAAACAGGAATGGAGAAGATTGGCACTTTACATGAGGGAACCACTCCGTCCGCAAGCTTCCTGCTGAGCCAACAAAATATTGCGCTCATTTTTCATCTCTACTGGTATTATATCTACCGCCTCATATGATTGTTCTTCTCTTTCTGTTGCACTAAGTTTTATGCCTTCAACACCAAGTTGGTTCCATGATTGCTTGTATTATTTGAGTTACTTAATGTTACTGTATCCTGATCTCTGGAGCATAATCGTTGGCAGTTTCTTTCCTATCGCCATCACAAAGTTTTTACGCGTGTGTGTTCATTGCCAGATGAAGAGGATGATGATGAATCGCCTGATGTGACTAGCCAGATGTGTGATTGTTGCCAAATGAAAGACATAAATATTATTTCTTTTCCAATTTCATGTGTGTAACCACGTCGATGAGGAAGCTTGCAGAGGAAAGAGCAGAAAATATGCTTACGATAGCATACAGGCCGAATAAATAATCCTGCGGAAGTTCCCAGCACGAGGGATTAATCCTGCGGAAGTTCCCAGCACGAAGGAACTTCCCGAAAGCTTCAATTAGGGAACTTCCCGAAGACGATAACGGTACTTCCGCAGGTGACCGTCGGGAAATTCCGCTAAGGCCCTCGGGAAGTTCCCGTGAATTGTCGGAGTTCCTCTATTCTTTGTGCTCGTGCCTAACAGTTTAGTTTTCGTCTACTGATGTCACTTTCGCAGCAGCGATTGAGCTTATAGAAACTCATAGTGGACTGGCGAGTCGGATTTGGGATTGTTTCGGACGAGCCACTTTTGGAGCCTTTGAGATTCGGGAAATTTAGATCTTACGAGCTTCGGGAGCAGAGAGGTGTCGCGCCTGTTATTCGGCGATGTGTGGCGGATCTGTGTTGGTGAAGCCTCTAAGCATATTTCTTACTAGCTGGCTTACCCGGCTCCGCCGTATCCGGACCAAACTTGGCACACATACACTTCGGGCCCCGGCGGGTGTCACAGTCCACTTTTCGTTATCGATCGATGTCGATTTTACCGATTTTTATCGATTTTTTTTGCAGAGTTCACCTACAGGGCTAGGAGTTGGCACAGGGGGGGGGGAAGTGAGCATGGGGATTCCGAATACAATATTAGTTTTCAGATTTATCGATTACTTTTATTGATTTTATCGATTTTTTGTAAATTTTGACATGCGAGGCTGGGATTTTGCACAGGGGGGTAATCGAGCATGCTGATTACGAACACAATATTGTTTTTCAGGATCGTCCATTACTTTTATCGATTTTATCGATTTTTTTGTAAAGTTTGACCTGCGGGGCTGGGAGTTTGCACAGGGGGGGGGGGGTAATCGAGCATGCTAATTACGAATACAATATTAGTTTTCAAGATCGTCCATTACTTTTATCGATTTTATCGATTTTTTGAAAATTTGAGCTAGGGGGCTGGAATTTGGCACAGGGGTGTAATCGAGCATGCTGATCACCCCCCTTGGGGATGATCAGCATGCTCGATTACCCCCCTGTGCCAACTCCCAGCCCCCTAGCTCAAACTTTGCAAAAAAATCGATAAAATCGATAAAAGTAATCGATAATCCCGAAAACCAATATTGTATTCGGAATCCCCATGCTCGATTACCCCCCTGTGCCAACTCCCAGCCCCCTAGCTCAAACTTTGCAAAAAAATCGATAAAATCGATAAAAGTAATGGACGATCCTGAAAACTAATATTGTGTTCGTAATCAGCATGCTCGATTACCCCCCTGTGCAAAATCCCAGCCTCGCATGTCAAAATTTACAAAAAATCGATAAAATCAATAAAAGTAATCGATAATTCTGAAAACTAATATTGTATTCGGAATCCCCATGCTCACAAATCGATAAAAATCGATAAAATCGATATCGATCGACGACGAAAAGTAGCCTATGACACCCGCCGGGGCCCGAAGTGTATGTGTGCCAAGTTTGGTCCGGATCGGTTCAGAAATGGAATTTTCTATTCGGAACATACGTACACACAGACATACAGACAGACATACAGACAGACATACAGACATACATACAAACAGACATTCAGCTTTATATATAAGAATTTGTGTTTATAGTCGTGCACATCGGTAGCACAGGATGGGGCACCCTGTCCCGTGTTGGGGTCCTCCTTTATTTGCAGTTTAGTACTGTAGCTAGCGTTTGTTTGTTTCTTTTCGTATCATAAGGACGAACTGTTCATTTTTAATCTTCTGTTTCTTACGCGCTAGGGTAGAATGGTAGGCGAGCTTTCGTCATATGTAATAAGCGGGCGAGCGCACGGGCATCTCGGGTAAGTGTAGGTGCTTAGGGCCCACCAGGCCGCCACAACATGCGTTTCACATTCTCAACTTGAATACGCAGGATTTCCGCTAAGGCTGAGACGTAGAATCGCTGCGAGATCCGACGACTTCAACTGTGGCGGCATGCATAATCTGCCGCAAAGCCGGAAATCCGCAGATAAAGAAACCCGCTCCAGAGCGCAAGTTTTCTAGGTCTGACTGTGACAATGCTTTTGTTTCTGATGAAACGTAATGGCCTCGCACCTGCTCAATGAAGTGCTCTGCTCGAGAGAACCCACTTTTGCATGACGCTGAAATTCCCATGAACACGACCATGTCCAGACACTCCCTTCAAAAGCCACTAAGCCTCAAATCGTCACAATTTCCTTTTTCTCGAGAAAAATAAAAGAGCAACAGCAACTAAAGCGCCTTCAACAGTACATGACTTACTCTTTGTTAAAAAAAATTACGCCGAGAAGAATTGCGACTGAAAATTTACATTTTTTGAAAATAGTTTCAATAGCTTTCATGTCAAATGCACAATTTTGGATTGTAATCAATGATGACTTAAGTCTTAACGAAGTTGTCTGGCTTCCGAGTATTTTTCTTTTGTAAGTGATTTTTTCGATAGCCTTTATCAGGGTACACAAACACTGACAATATAGCTCAGACATTTAGCTTTCAGTGTTAGAGGAAAATAACTCACTAGGGCCAGAAATCCAGACGCGGCTATGCTCTGACTGTCGCTAGAATTAATAGACGTAGAATTAGACATCTGAAAATGATTTTACTGAAAAGATATCGCTGTCGGCAGCGCTTTTTTTCTCACAAGAAGTTTACTGTAATGGTATAAAACAAAATAGAATAAATTTTTTTCATAGAAAAATAATTCAAATGAGCAGACTAAAGAGACGGAATTAGCGTGAATGATAGAAGTTAAAGGCAGCTTCCAGGCAAATTTGAACATATGGGGGTCTCGTGACAGTAATTTTGGGACCCTAACTAAGACACTGCCCAACCGGTAGCTCGGGTGATGCACTAACGGCTAAGATATTCGCCTCTAAATTCTGGACCCCAGGATCGTAATTCGCACGAATTCGTGGCGCAACGCGTGGGTCCTCGCGCGTAACTGATGAATTGCGCCATGAATCCATGTGAGATACGATCCCGGTGTCCAGTTTGAAAGCGTATCTGAGTCGTTAGCGAGTCATTCGCGCTGCCACTTGGGCAGTGCCTTAGTTTGGGCCCCAAAATTACTTTCCGCATAAAATCAGTTTCAGATTTGTCTGGACGCTGCCTTTAAGAGCGACATACTGTAAAGAGCTACGATATAAATTAACCACTTACAAGAAAAGGATAACTGGTAATAGTGGCCTTTTGAAATTTTTTGTATATTGAAATGCTCGACTTAGAACGCTAATTTTGAAATTGCGTCGTTTTTTGCGAAACGATTTTCTGGAGAGAAATAGCGCTTTCGAACGCAAACGAAGAAAATTTGCACCGCGAGAGATTAAATCGACATCCATTGTGCAATAATCAATAGTGCTAACCGCTTGACCATTGGACATCCTTAGCACCTGTTGAAATTACTCGTACTCTTGTGCAAACAAGTCAAATGCGAGGAGACGTGTTTCTACAAAACAATCGTTTTGCAGATGCAAATACAGTATTGAGATCAGTTTTAAGGCGAATGTTATGACATATGTCGCATATCGAAAGGCCGCGGTCACCAAATATTCTCTGTTAGCATTTTTGCTTGTTTGTATTTTTACTCGAAGCTCGTAGCACTTCATATTCGACTCTATGACGAAGTCGAGTGGTCGCTTCTAATTGACAAAAGTTGGTTTATAATCAACACCATAACCGCCGCTTTAAGCAAAGATTCCAACTCGCTACTATTGGCACAATCTTTCGAAAGACTAGAACATTGCAGCCGTTCCCTTTTCATAGTCTTAAAATTGTTGGAAATCCTCGCTAAGCTCTGCGCTCCATCAAAGCATAGATGTGGGCGATTTGTCAATCCTCAACCAATGGCAATTTTGATTTTCACATTATATCAGGTTGTTCGGGAAATAAGTCGCATCACACTGATTTTTTTGCTAGATTTATTTTCTTCCCCCCCCCCCCTCCACAATGGTCCGCCTCAACGTGGTGTGTGGGCGACACTGAATGTCGAACTGTGACACAGCCGAGTGTATTTCTCTGGCAGAGCCTTTTTAGCTGTGAAGAAGTTCGACGCTTTCGGTTTCGGCCGGATTCGCCGGATGCGTACTAAGTGCCGGCCAGCTCAGATCCCAAGCCATCTGGTTTTTTTTTCGCTAGGCGTTCTCCATGCTGCACACCCTGGTCAGCGATTGCCCCTTTGAAATCAAGAGTAGGCGTAGTAAGTCTGCTCTTGTAGGAGAAAACCTCCTTGCTCGATCAGCAAAAAGAAGAGGGATAAACCCTGCACATGGGATCCCGCCTAAGGCGCCGGGTGTAGCAAAAACGATGTCAGGGTACTTGAGAAGCCTTTCGGATCCAAAAACCACGCGTCTGCCCGGACAGCACGCCATGGAGACTGCCTCATGCTCTCCTATAATGCCAAGACAGTCTCCACAGATGCCGACCTCCACGCTTTTTTCGACGCTGCAAAGCACATCAAGTACCACATCATCGCTCTGCAGGAAACGAAGCGCAGGAAGAAGGACGACAGATGAGTGATACCCTCAGCATTCGTGGTGAGATGGAACCATAATGAAACATTGGAGGCGCTGGCTTTATCGTCCACCCTTCTATCGTCCATCTTGTCGATTCGCATGAGATCATTTATTTCGACTAGCCATCCTAAGACTGCGACCTCCTTGTCAGAAGACTACTAGCACCATCGACTGCTAATCTCCAACATCAGCAGCTGACCACTCCGAATCATATGCCTTATACGAAGATGTGGAGCAGGTCGTCCGCAGCGAAAAGTCCTTCTACAAGTAGGATGTGGGCGACTTCAATCAAAGGTCGGAATGTCACCAGAATATGAATATAGGATCGCGAAATTCGGATTTGGGCCCTGGAACAAAAACGGCAACCGTCTCGTTGAGTTCCTCTCCGCCGCACGATCTTTTCATGGAAATCTCATCTTTATGAAGAAAGAACATTGCCGGTGGACTTGGGAATGCCCAATGGAACGGCTCACGCGGAGGTCGATCACATTCTGACCAACCGAAGGTGGGCTTGTTTGATGTCTTACAAGAGAAGTTCACTTAGTCGAAGCGGCGAATTGGAAGGAGATTTATACCTGTGGATAGAGCTTGAATGATCTTAGATATACCTTCTATATCTGTGATGCATTGTTCCAGTTATGAGCTATGTTAGTTATGAGCCTATGAGCTTATGAGTTATGAGTTAAGTTATGAGCTTTTCTAAAGCCAAATTTTCGTGCATTTTGTGTCGCAAAATCATATCAATCGCTACACAAAAGTGTGCAAGTTTAAGCAAACCATCTAGTAAGCATTGTACGTCTAAATCGAGTTCATCCGAACGTCGAGTGTTTTCCGATCATGCTGTTTATTCACAGGTTGTCATTTCCTTCCCATATTACACTTCCATTATATATACAAACTAGCTTGCTTACCCGGCTCCGTCCGGTTCAGTGAAAACTATGATAAAGGTTCCATCCTTATCCGTGCAGAATCCTTCCCTGTGCCACTTCTCCGTGCAAATTTATCCCCGTTTTCTCAGCATGCTCACCTACCCCCTGTGCCAACTCCCCGCCCTCTGGGTTAAACTTTGCAGAACATAGATAAAATCGACAAAAGTAATGGATGAATTCAAAAACTAATACTGTATTCGTAATTAGCATGCTCGATTACCCCCCTGTGCCAACTCCCAGCCCCGTAGGTGAACTCTGCAAAAAAAATCGATAAAATCGATAAAAGTAATGGATGATGTTGAAAACTAATACTGTATTCGTAATCAGCATGCTTGATTACCCCCTGCGCAAACTCCCAGCCCCGTAGCTCAAACTTTGTAAAAAAATCGATAAAATCGATAAAAGTAATCGATAATTCTGAAAACTAATTTTGTATTCGCAATCCTCATGCTTGATTACCCCCCTGTGCCAACTCCCAGCCCCGTAAATAAACTCAGCAAAAATCGACAAAATCGATATCGATCGATGACGAAAAGTAGCCTATGACACCCGCCGGTGCCCGAAGTATGTGTGCCAAGTTTGGTCCGGATCGGTTCAGAAATGGAATTTTCTATTCGGAACATACGTACAGACAGACATACAGACAAACATACAGACAGACAACAGACATTATATAAGAAAAACCCATACCTCATCTAGAAGAACGCGTCGCAGATATTGAAGATATATTTGAGAACATCGTTTTACGTTCTATCCACTGGTAGTTTCCAAAAAGTTTCCGACGCGCGCGCTTTTCTAGATGGAGCTTTGGGGCTCTTTTGTATACATAATGCAAGTGTGATCTACGAAGGAAATGACGACCTATTGATGGACAACATGGTCGAAAAAAACTCGAACGCGTTCGGATGAGCTCGAAATAGTTCTAAGATGTTTATTAGATGGTTTGCTTAAGCTTGCACACTTTCGTGTAGCGATTATTTTGATTTTGAGACTCAAAATGCACGAAAATTTGGCTTTAGAAAAGCTCATAACTTTTTTCAAACGATGCAACGCAGATATAGAAGGTATATCTGAAATCAGCTTTTGAGCTCTATCCACTGGTATAGATATCCTTCCGAAACGCCACTTCGAATAAGCGAACCTCCCTTGTTAGTGATTCCATCTTTCTGCAGTGACTCCGATCACCACCTCCTTTGAGCAAAGGTACGATACAGTTGAAAGCTGGAAAAGGAGGTCTGCCACAGTGCGCAAGAAGGGAAGAAGTTATTTATGACGGTAAAGGCTTTAAGAGCTTTTATCAAGTTGTGACTGGCCCACGAGGAGGAGCCAACGTACCATTACGATCGGCTTCTGAAAGGATTGCGAGTTTGCAGAGAGTTCGCCTCAGTCACTTCTGAGAAGAACTTGGAACGCATTTCGAAAACCACTGAGAAATTGCTCAAAAGAAGAAGATTTTTGAGGCAGGTTCTGAATGCAAATCATATCGAGCGACTGATAGCCAACACCAGTTGCAGGACAGCTTTGCAGGAGGATTTTAGGAAGTACAGGTAAGCCAAGATACTGAAAGCAGAAAGAAAGACGAAGTCTCAAGAACTGCGGAAGGGACCTCTATGAATATTACGTACCGCTGGCTGCACTATTGAAAGAAGACGGGACTCTGACTTCTTCCCGATACAAGTTGGAATTTATCGCGAAGAACTTTCGCACCAATCTCTTCCCAACACCCGTGCCGATGCCTGATGTTCCCACTGAAGAAGTACCACTACGGAGTCTACCTGCTGAAGTGCGCCTAGCGATACAGACCATGAAGACGTCCACGGCTCCTTAACCAAACCATCTTTCCGTTGAATTTTTGCGAGCCAGAGGACAACGTCTACAAGAGATTCATGCGTCGCACCTGATAGCTTATTTTTAGAAAGAAAGGATTCCCGATCAATGGAGGACGTCAAGAACCGTCCCTCATTTCAAGAAAGGTGAACGGGAGGATCTTCGGAACTACTGTCCAATACGCCAGCTGAATGTTCCGTACAAGCTTTTCACGAAGATTATCCTTGGTCGCTTATCTAGGGCACTGGATAAAGCACAAGCCCAAGAACAAGCTGGATTTCGCAAAGGATTCAGCTCCGTGGACCACATCGACGGTTCCGAGGCTCATAGAAGTCTGCCGGGAGTACCGACTGCCTCTCGTCCTAACCTTTGTCGACTACGAGAAAGCCTTTGACAGCGTCGAAATGAACGCCATGCTCGCAGGCTAGTCGATCAAGGAGTAGACCCATTTTAGTGAAAACACTAGCCGAGTGCTACAATGTACAACAACGATTGCAGCTATATTCCATCATTTGGGAAGGAGATTTGACAAGGCGGCACTATTTCGCCGAAGCTGTTAATCGCGGCGGCTTTGCAGTGGGTATTACAAGACTGGGATGAGACAGGCATACGAGTTGATGGAAGATTCCTGTCCTACCTTCGTTTTGCGGACAACATCGTTCTCTTCTCGACCAGTATCACTGAAGCGAGGCGATGCTGAAGGAACTACCTAAATGAAGCGAAGATGCGAAGATGCAAAAACGGCATTTATGCTTCTAATGGCTTATACTGTAGAATCAGAAACACCAAAAATTTCGATTTCCTCGTTTTGCAGAAACACTAGCTTGATGATTTGAGTTCCTACGAAAATTAGCATTTGTAAAAGGCTAAAAGTTCATGATTATGCTCCTAATGGCTTATACTATAGCACGGATTAAGTCGTCAACACTAAACATTTCAATTTCCTCTCCCTGCAAAAACATTAGTTTGATAATTTGAGTTCCTACAAAAACAAGTGGCAATCATTTTGAGTTTATTTTGTAGAGGGTAATTGTGTCTCTATGTGACTTGAATTTGAATCAAAATCATATGTGAATATGTAAATCATAATACCGCAAAGAGTCCGCACTTTTGGTGCACCCTACATGTGTAACATCCGAGTAGCGGAAAAAAGCAATGTTACCGCCTAAAAACTAGTGCTTTCTATCAACGCTTGCCACGCCAAGTGGCAGGTGTTCAACAGGAAATTACGAATAACACTAACTCTACTGTCCTTAAAGTAAACTTTATCACCTTGGAAATACTGAAATAGCTAGTCACAACCTACCCCTATAGACTTGGTATTTATTTAAAAAACGTTTGAAAATGTTTAAAAAAGATGTCTTTTTATCTGTTAAGGCAAACTTTAAAAATGTATTTTTCACGAGAGTACACAAAGTATAGAGGTTTTGATATGCTCGAGAAGCCCTTTGTGTAATTAAAACACTTCAAGTTATACCTGTGATAACAGAAGGCAATTGAATAATAATCTGCCATTAATGTATGTATCAATGGCCTTATTTTCTGAGCTTTAATTGGCAAAATGCCGTGGCGACTGATTGGAGCACACTTGTACGGAGGGCGGGTATGGATGGTAAGGGCGATGACGTATGGGGATCTAGTGCATCCTCGTTATTCCGGAGCAATTTTCTCGCTTCCGAAGCGACATTTTGCGCCGCGATTTGGGCTTTGGCTTGATAGGGAACCCTACTATCATATGCTGCCAAAGGCTCAAGACCCTTAACTTAGGGTGGACGGCGTGGAGGTGAAAAGTAGAGAGTGGTTTAAGGTTTTGGAATCTCACTGCACTGATGCCTCATTTCTCTGACGCGGCTTCTCATCTTTCCTTTCCTCTCCTTTTCATTTTCGTCTTGAGGTTAACTAGAAAATTTTGTAAAAAATGAGATCATGAAGACTTTGGGCGGACCACCCACCCAGATTCTCGACTCCCAAGTTTTTGTCGTCTTAGGGCCTTCTCATGTCCTTGATTCCGATTATAAAGTCGAGAATCCGCGAACACCCGGAAATGCCCGTTCCAAAGAGCCCGCAGGCCGGTTCTTCTGGACGGTGATTGAATGGGAGCTCACGGAGAGGGGCATGGATGGTAAGGGCGATGGCGTCTGGGGATCTCGTACATCCTCATTCCGTAGCAGTTTTCTCGCTTCCGAAGCGACATTTTGCGCCGCGACTTGGGCGTTGGTTTTATAGGGAACCCTACTATCATATGCTGCCAAAGGCTCAAGACCCTTAACTTAGGGTGAACGGTGCCTTCATTGCTGATCTCATATAGCTTAAAGGATTGACAAGAAGAAAATAGAGAACGCGTATATTTTCTATGACAAGTGCATCTTTGAGACTTGTTTGGGTGAAATGACCAACATAAACACGTGTTTCATAAACCTCAAACTTGCGTCAAATGCGGAAGTACTTATTTATTACGTGCGGCTTAACACTTTCTTTGTCCTTCACGCTCCTCCGAGAGCTCAAATCCGATAGTCCAGTAACGTTTTTCTTGGTTTACTACATGTGATGGGATGTCTATGCAGAATATAGTGGGAGAGATCTAAACAGCATTGGTGTTATCTTACAATTGGTGATTCGAAAATCTAATTAATCATGTGCAAAGAGAGAGCAATCGTACTTTTCCTACTTTCTTTCGATTGCACCAATGTTTGACCATGAGGAAAGGTCTGAATAACTTTCTAGCAGCGCCTTCGATTTTAAACCATCCGGTTTTGTTCGGGTGTCCTATTTCAGAAAGTTGTTGACGACGACCACCTGAAATTGAAGTTCGAATTGCGCTCAACTTCGAACTTTTGACTCACGAGGTGCAATATCGAAGACTATGATTTGCGCATGACTGACTGGTTTTTTTTTACAATAGAGTAACCCACGTACTCCAGTTGTCAACCATTCTATGATTCCGTTAGACGGAACGTAGCAGTAGCAGAGAAGGTACAAGAATATCAGTGCTCGCATTCTGCATTAACTCCTTTTATTTGTCATATAATAAGCAACGGTTTAAACAAATCGACAATTACTCCACCTAAATTTGGTAACTAGTCGTTAACAAGTTATCTCGTTGAGTCAACACTAACAGGTGTTTCAACGACTTAGCACTGGATCACTCACAATTTTGTGATTATGATTGCATGATGCTGCACTTTTGTTACTGCATGTACCCCTTTCCTCATGCCACTGGAAGTCTAGGTTCAGAAAAAATCGTAGAAACATATCATTCGTCAAAGCAAAGCTCCTAGGATATTCTTTGAGCATTCGCAAAATGGTTTCTACGTCAATTGAGCTGAAAAATATTATATGAAACCTTTGAAGATTGAATTTTACCACCCTCTAACTTTCCTATACCTATACTCTCAGCGTAAGAGTTTAATATTAGGTGATGTAAAATTAATGGCCGATTTGTTAAACCTTTTTTAAGGCAACCTTTTTCCATCACAGTATTTTTTTTTGATATATACGTAGCACACTGTTGAAAAGCTGCTTTCATGCTCTATCTAAAGATGGTTGAAGCGGGCTTCCAGTCTCATCTGTTATTAGGTTGGCTAGAAAGTTCTTGCGTAATTCAAACAAAATTCAATAACTTTTCAATGACTAAACCTAAATTCACAATCTTGTTCTCTAAAAATATTAGAAGGTCTGCGCTCCATAATGGATGTTTAAGCGCGAGAATTCATGAGCTAGCTCCCGAGAACGAAGCTCTCAAATATGGGACTTCAAAATTTGCAATTTTGAGTTTGGTGCCAGAAAGTCGCAGAGTGCCGCTAGCTAGCCGAAAAAAATCTGTAAAAATTACTTACACTGCAGAAGTCCATGAGTTACTTTGGAAGGCTTTGATCTTGCACGGTGAAGCAAAAACAAAAAATTCGTGAAATATTCATTTTGCGGAAAAAATCCACTCATTACCATAGTTTTTCGGCAAAAACAACTTTTTACACTCCAAAAAACGTCGCAAGGTTCTAAATAGCCAATATGCCTTATTTCTGGTTGCAAACTGTGTTTTTGTGGAAAAATTACATCGATAAGGGGATTTATCCTGTAAAATAACAAATTCCACAAATTTTTTGTTTTTGCTTCACCGTGCAAGATCAAAGCCTTCCAAAGTAACTTATGGACTTCTGCAGTGTAAGTAATTTTTACAGATTTTTTTCGGCTAGCTAGCGGCACTCTGCGACTTTCTGGCACCAAACTCAAAACTGCAAATTTTGAAGTCCCATATTTGAGAGCTTCGTTCTCGGGAGCTAGCTCATGAATTCTCGCGCTTAAACATCCATTATGGAGCGCAGACCTTCTAATATTTTTAGAGAACAAGATTGTGAATTTAGGTTTAGTCATTGAAAAGTTATTGAATTTTGTTTGAATTACGCAAGAACTTTCTAGCCAACCTAATATAATTACTGCGTTTCAAATAACTGCGTTGAAATTCAGAATTTTGTTGCATTTACTTTTCTGGCCAGAACTCAAGCGCGTACGTGGCGCTTCTTCGAAAATTTAGCTATTGTATGCAATAGAAATTGTCTACATTATGCATACTTCACTGTAAATTTTGAGGTTATCCAAGCTGAGATATCGGCGCTTCAACATTGGTAGCCGTTGCGGTCATTACGTTACCCATAAGTCTCTTTTGAAAAGGTCAATTGCCAAAGATTTGCTCAACTCTGTAAGCGTGGTGTTAGGGCACCCTAACAAGAGTTTTTGCAAAAACATCCAGCTGTTTAGTGCGCGAAAAATTAGAAAATTCTATATTTGGGACTGGGAGGCATACTGAAAAATGTTGGAAGAACTGACAATGTTAGATTTTAATCTTTTTTCTTTTCGCAAACTTTTTTCTCCAAACCCTTTTTATCGCGTTCTATACTATTGGCTTGTGGCTACAAGATAGACGACTTATCGTTCATATTGACAAACTTTGAAAGTTCTAATTTGCCAAACACGAGGTTTTAGAAAAGATCTTTTTTGTTTTACGGCCCATATTTTTCTGCCCATTCATGTGATATTGGTGCAGGTAAATGTGCGCTGTATTGCAAAAGGTTTGTTTGCTGCCTCTGAAGGTTTTTACCGCATTCAGAAATGTGGATTTTTAAAAAAGTTATAACACGTTAAAATGAGAATTCGCAGGACGGCCATTATTTGTGCATCAACCTAACAGAAACAAATCGTATTTTTCTCTAGCTAAAATCAAAAATGAGAACCGAAATGCTGTAAGCAAAGCAATTCTGGCTTGTGCTCACATGACTAATTCTGTCTTTGCAAGCATAATTAGAAATTTTCAGTTTTTTACAAGCGTTGTTTTCCGAAAAAATTGTAACGTAAAAACCGACAAGGAGAATTTTGGTAAATACTACCTAATTTTTTCTTTCGCGTTTTATTTACAGGAAAATAGAGCGGCTGTTTCTGCAAATCGAGAACTTTTTTGCATTTTATAAAAATCTATTCGACTAGGAGGTCGTACATTAACAAATTGGAGGCCGGGGATTTGGACGGAAATTCGAATGTCCTTGGAATTCTTCGGAATCTGACTTTAAACTTAGCGTGAAATACGCTAACTAAGTAGTACTAACTAGTACTAACTAGTAGTACTAACTTTCTCTTGTAAAGCTTGCCTTGCTCTAAAGAAGAATCTTTTATGCGAGAGCTCACTGGTAACAAACATATTCAGATATAGGAAGACTGAATTTACTATTTTCGCATAGTCGAGCAAAACAGAACAAACCGTTAAAGAAAAGAAAGCGTACCGGTAAAGAATGCGTTTCAACGGCTATTTATGTGAGCAGCTTCAGTACAATCGCAGTACACCTTGATGTATTAGCGAAATTGTCGTCCCGAAGCATTGCTGAACTATAAAAAAGCTGCAAGATCAAAGAGATCAAAGCTTCAAAACATCAATACGACAAGCAAACGGCTCGCAATAAAGTTGACAAAGCATCAATAGTTTTATGAAACATTTGGAAATAGCATGGCGATGAAAAAAAAAACCAAGTCCGCATAAAGTAGAAAACTCGATCATCCCCCTTTAACACATTTTACACGAATAGTCTCAGTATTTCCCGTAGAGCCAAATTTCTGTCCGAGTGAAGTTTATTTGAAAGTGCTAATGCACTGCAAAAGCAAGAAAGAAGCAAGAAAGTATGAATTCTGCTAGCAAAGTCTTGGATAAGAGATGCCAGTGGGCATAGTGTAACGTCTCGATATTAACATGTTCTGAAGCGCGTCCGAATGAATTATTCAAAAATTACGACTATCTTATTACTCAAATTATACAGTGCTGGACATAATTATAAAGCCACCCTAAAAATAGTCGTAATCGTTCTTGTTAATGAATCTGTCTGAATCTTTGCCGTATTATGCGCATGTCAACCCACCATTATCCCCCAAAACGGCTTTCAGTCTTGTTGAGTTTGAAGAGAGAAACACGAAAAAATTCGAAAAAGCCCTCTTTGAAAGCTGGACAAAATTATAAAGCCACCTGGCTTTTCTAATCAGTGTCGCATTCGTTGATTATCAAAATTTTTTTGTACAATTACATCCCAAAATATGAAACATTTTCTACACCTATTGCCTGTCATCCTACTCCCATAGAAGAGATCACTGCATTTTTTGCTTTCAAAAGCACCAAAACATCAAGCTCTTGTTCATCTTAGATAATAGTTATGAAATCCACTGACCCTTCTGGATAGATGAGGTGAAGAGCGCTTTCGTAAACTCTGCGTAATTGCTGATTTTGACGGACAGACTCCAACCTCACTTTAGGGTTGACGCACTTTTGCACCACAAAACTCAGTTTGCTATGCCCACAAAACGCTTGGATCTATTACATTGCAGAATTTTCCTAATGATGCAGTAGCGATTTAGACCTGAAATACTTTCCTCGAAAATTCCCTGCGAGCAGAAGAAACCCTAGATCTCCTTATTTTTCTCTGTGTTTCAAGTCATATCTCAACCGATGAATAAGATTTTGAACTTTTAAGCGTCTCCAGTTCTATCTTGTGGCCTGAGTTGGCTTTGATTGTGCACGGTGCACCACTCAACATTCATTGGATGTCAACTAAGGCTGAACCAAAGTGCTCAATCCCGAAAATTTTCCCCAGTTATGCACACGAGTTCACTGTTGTATGACTGTCGTAATGGCTACACTACAGTATTTTCTGTCGCTTGAAAATCGAGTTTTGTGATGCAAAAGTCGTCAACCCTATGGTGAGGTTGGAGTCTGTCCGTCAAAATCAGCGATTACGCAGAGTTTACGAAAGCGCTCTTCACCTCATCTATCCAAAAAGGCTAGCGGATTCCATAACTATTTTCTAAGATGAACAAGAGCTTGAAAACTCTTCGGACCCGCTCTTTGTTTAAGATTGGCTTTTCTCAGACAACTGCATCGGGAAGTTCGCGGGTGCTTGCTCGGCCACCAATCATCCATGCCGCGAGCTGCCCGGCATAAACCGATATTGGACCCGTAAGTGATCGGCGCATCCTGTAAGCGCCCGATAGTTGACCCGATTAGCATGCTTGTGAGGCCTAGGAAAAGTGAAAAATCTTTTGGATTGTCTTTCATGACAACGAATTGAGTGCAAGTTGAACAACTTGTTAGCTCATCGAAATCATCTAATGTCGTCGATAACACTCATCCGAATGCTGAAGTTTGTTTCGTAAGCATAAAAACTTAACTGTCAGACAGGACCAAACCCGAGAAGCGATTACCGACTCTCACAAACATTAGGGTAGCCCCATCGCTGCGGCGTACCCCACGCGGTTTGCGCCTTAAACTACAGCGTGTAAGAAGTACGGCCTTTGATAAGACCCGCGGCCCGTCGAGTGAGGTGATTGGGCCGCGACTCTCCCGATAATCTCTTCCCACTTTCAACTTTGGCCGCGGCGCTCCCGGTAAAATTTACATGGGCCGCGGCGTGCGCGGATGAAATTTAAAAGGGCCGCGGCGCGCCATGTAACACGCTTTGCGGGCGCGAACTTTCCGATGCAATTGTCTGAGTTTGGTGCTTTTGAAAGCAAAAAATGCAGTGATCTCCCCTATTTAAGTAGGATGACAGGCAGTAGGTGTTGCAAATGTTTCATATTTTGAGATGTAATTGTACAAAAAAACTTGAGAGTCAACGAATGCGATAGTGATTAGAAAAACCAGATGGCTTTATAATTTTGTCCAGCTTTCAAAAAGGGCTTTTTCGAGTTTTTTCGTGTTTCTCCGTTCAAACTCAACAAGACTGAAAGCCGTTTTGGGGGATCATGGTAGGTTGACATGCGCATAATACGGCAAAGTTTCAGACAGATTCATTAACAAGAACGATTACGACTTTTTCTAGGGTGGCTTTATATTTATGTCCAGCACTGTATGTGAAAAAGAAGTAATCTAAACATTCATTCATTTCGCATTAAAAAATGGATTGTGTTAATCGATTGTTCAGTGTCTTCAGATCAAGTTTGGAAAGATCACTCACTATCTTGTCAGCCTAAGAGAAGAACATGAAATAAGCATTTCGGAGAGACGCCATCGCCAAAAGAGCCGAAAATTGACAGTGTAATCCTGAGCGACCCAATCCTACCGAGAAATGTTTGAAAAGGAATCACGAAACTGACAAAAATGTAAAGGGAGAACCACGAGGGGTCGATCTGATGGCAAACCTGTTTACCTCTTCATTCCCTTGGAAATCAGCGAAGATCAAGTTTAAAAGAGAAATGATCAATTAGCAGAAGTGTATGATAATGATTCACTACGTCATCGCTACCTGGACCTCGAAAAAGAACGACATCGTATTGTCTTGCACGAGAAACGGTACTGTGATAGGGATGTCAAAAACAGAAGAATTGAAGTTTGCGCTGATAATCAATGTAAGCTCCAATACTTACAATCAGAAAAATTTGATGCAATTTCGAGTATCACTATGCATGATCACCTTGTCACCTTCAAAATTTGGATATCCGAATACGCCTTTTGACACTGAACAATCGATTAACACAAACCATTTTTTAATGCGAAATGAATGAATGTTTAGATTACTTCTTTTTCACATACAGTGCTGGACATAATTATAAAGCCACCCTAGAAATAGTCGTAATCGTTCTTGTTAATGAATCTGTCTGAAACTTTGCCGTATTATGCGCGTGTCAACCTACCATCGTGTATATAAAATTGAACATCGTGTACAAGTTGCTATACATTATGCTCACTCCCTCGTTTCTTCAAACGACCTCACTAGAGTACCTTGAATTATACTAGTTGATCTACTGAAGTCACTCCATTTACAGCATTACGCCCTAGGCATACCACACCTACCACAATTTCAGGGCCGCATGCTTCAAAGGCAGCGTCCAGGTAAGATCCATCCACCCAGATTAGCATATAGTTGTAAAGAGGGGCCCATGAGTATCCGATCTGCGTTGGTCCGATCCTTTGACGTGCCCTCTAAAAGGAGATACGGGCCTGTGATACGTATCACAAGCCGCCCCTTCGTATCACAAACCACCCCTGAGGACCAGTGCTTACGCAGGTGTGCGGTTGCATTGCAGTTGCATTGCAGTTGCACTGCACACTGCATTGCAACTGCATCCGTGCAGTTGCAGCTCCTCCCGCATGACGATGAGGACGAGCAATTCGAAACTCGTCCGCTCCTTGAAGAGAGGGTCCCCAAGAACCGGGTTTTTTGGGAGTTTTGAACAATTTGGACTTTACAATTGTAATCAGGGCCACGGAAAGGCCCCAGAACGGCAGAAACATGAGAGGCGAAATTTTGCCCGGACGCTGCCTTCATTATCCCCCCCCCCCCTTCACTATGAGCATAGATGCGATAGGTGGAGAGATTTCTCTGACTACCTTCACTTTAGGGCCGGCATCCGGCTGACCCCCTTCACCTGAGGTCATACGTGTGCAAAGGGGGAACATGGCCTCTCCAGGGTGAAGGGAGTATGAGGGCCGCTGTGGGGGGGGGAGCGGCCGCGGCTGTGGAGGTGCGTCGACCGGGGGGGGGGGCAATGTTCATCAACATTGCTTTTCATGTTCTTTTCATTCACATGCATCAAGTGAAATTGTAGCCAAACCGGGTTATAGCCGAATATTGGGTTTTATCCGCTAAAATTCGAAGAAGAAAAACTGGAATAAGTGAGATCAAGAAATCAACATTTTAAGCAGAATTATAAAACTATCGACATCATTATAATCAAATTTAGTGACATGTTGATTCTGAATATTATTATTATGATTGTCAAAACTTACTTGCAAGCTCACTGAGAAGTACATCAGAAATTTGCCGCCTATTTTCACTTCCAGAGAACGATGAAAAAGCCTGGAGAAAAATTTACGTGTGAAGCCTTTGTGTATATACGTCAATGAAGTTATTACTCACGTATTTGCTGAAATAATAAGTGGAATAATAAATGTACTTTGATAATCGGTGCGCAGTTAAATTGCATTCCTTTTAAGAGGTATAAATTTTCTAAGCAGATGGCGGAATCCGTGTAAAGTCATTGAATGATTCCTTAAAGAGTCATTGTTCCAACTTTTAATATCATTTCTAAACTCCGAAAGAGATCGTAACATTTGCTAGAGAAGCAGGTGCAACAGAGGCACCTATTACATCGAAGAGTTGGTGTAATCAGGGTTAGACTTACTGTCAAAATGTTATAGCTACGAGGATCGTGGATCGTGGAGTTCTACAATCCGCCTACTTGGACGATGTCCACTTTGGAGCACTATACAAGAGGAGAAGGACAATCGTATACGATCACTGCGTGTTTATTCTGAAAAAAATTTTGTTTTCCATCGAAGAAGATTGAGAAATATAAAAGATCTTAGAAGGAGAACTCAGTCATAATTAGCCTAGAGAGTCTCTAGCCACACATTGAACTACTCTTGTTGAAAGCTTTCAGAAAATATATAGCTTACCAAGGAAGAAAGCATTTTCCTGTATTGTGAAGGTGGTCGCAATTGTTTTTCTAAAATTAAGGAAATTTTTTTATAAAAATTTATAACTTTACTATACGAAAAGCTAGAAGAGTGCTTCGCACTCTATTGGAATCCCCTCGTCGTCCGCTTTCAGTTACAAATTTAATACAAGTTTAAATGTACAGTTTGCCAGGAAAAAAGAGGATTTTCCTATCAGGTGTAAGGGATCGCAGTCTATTTTCCGGAATTAAGCCAATTTTTAACTTAAAAAAATCATAACAAATTTATATGAGAACCTGGGAGAGTGATTAGATGTTTATTGAATTCCTCTCGTCGTCCGCTTTCAGAAAATATATAGGTTGTAGGGAGAGGGATGCTAAAAGTACGTGGTGAAAGGGGAGGGAACATGGTATAATGGAAATCTTCCTTTCTGTACTCAAAAAGCGTCGTTTTAAGGAGCTAAAGGAACATGCCCATTATACCATGTTCCCTCCCCTTTCACCACGTACTTTTAGCATCCCTATCCCTACAACCTATATATTTTCTAAAAGCGGACGACGAGAGGAATGCAATAAACATCTAATCACTCTTCCAGGTTCTCATATAAATTTGTTATGATTTTTTTAAGTTAAAAATTGGCTTAATTCCGGAGAATAGACTGCGACCCCCTTTCACCCGATAGGAAAATCCTCTTTTTTCCTGGCAAACTGTATAATTCCTGAAAGCGGACGACGAGTGGATTCCAATAGAGTGCGAAGCACTCTTCTAGCTTCTAGTATAGTAAAGTTATGAATTTTTATAAAAAAATTTCCTTAATTTTAGAAAAAACAATTGCGACCACCTTCACAATACAGGAAAATCCTTTCTTCCTTGGTAAGCTATATATTTTCTGAAAGCTTCCAACAAGAGTAGTTCAATGTGTGGCTAGAGACTCTCTTATCTTCTCATATCAAAAACCTACAATTTTTTATAGAAAAAAATCTACAATTTTGAAAAAAATGACTAAAACTATTTCTATTTAGCAGGAAAAACCCCTGTTTTTCCTGGCAAGCTCTGTGTTTTCTGAAAGCGGTTGGAAAGCAGACTTCTAAACTAGAGTAGGCTAATTATGACTGAGTTCTCCTTGTCCTTCTCCTCTTGTATAGTGCTCCAAAGCGGACATCGTCCAAGTAGGCGGATTGTAGAACTCCACGATCCTCGTAGCTATAACATTTTGACAGTAAGTCTAACCCTGATTACACCAACTCTTCGATGTAATAGGTGCCTCTGTTGCATCTGCTTCTCTAGCAAATGTTACGATCTCTTTCGGAGTTTAGAAATGATATTAAAAGTTGGAACAATGACTCTTTAAGGAATCATTCATGACTTTACACGGATTCCGCCATCTGCTTAGAAAATTTATACCTCTTAAAAGGAATGCAATTTAACTGCGCACCGATTATTAAAGTACATTTATTATTTCACTTATTATTTCAGCAAATACGTGAGTAATAACTTCATTGACGTATATACACAAAGGCTTCACACGTAAATTTTTCTCCAGGCTTTTTCATCGTTCTCTGGAAGTGAAAATAGGCGGCAAATTTCCGATGTACTTCTCAGTGAGCCTGCAAATAGGTTTTTGACGATCATATTAATGATGTTAGGAAGTAAAATATTACTAAATTTAATTTTAATAATGTGGATAGTTTTATAATTTTGCTTAAAATGTTAATGTATTAGTCTCACTTTTTCCACTTCCTCATCGGCCGTGGGTGAAGGGGGTCAGCTGGGTTCCGGCCCTGGGGTGAAGGGGGTAAGAACACATTATCGCCTTTTCACATGTATGCCTGAGGTTGAGACTAGAATCAGGGCATAACGGCAGAATTAAAAAGCTGTTACAATGACACTTTTTTCTTAGAAAGGAAACGCCAGCTGCTCTTCTTCTCTAACATCAAGATTGCAAGAGATTATAGAATCAACAGCGTTTTGTTGAAAAAAAAAACGCATGCTCGAGACCTTCTGCGCACTCAAAGTGGCGTTACTAATGAAAAATAATCAAAAATTAAAAGCATGTCTGATTCTTTGAATAATTAACATTGTATCAACGAACACACAATGTCTCAAGAAAGGGTTGAGCAAGTGTAGAAAATTTGGACTACTTAGTAATAAATGCATGTTTGCTGACAGTAATCGTACCATATCTCCTTTCACTAGAGAGAATAATAACAAATAAATAAGTAGTCGGGTTACTCGTTTTTCAAGCTTTCGAATCATATATAAAAGTTCGAAAAAGACCTTTTTGCTTTGAAAGGATAATTATGCGAAAATGGCTGATATTGTAGCTAGATAATAGCTATTGTAGCTAGCTTTTTCAATATTACATCTGTTCCCCGCATTTACAACTGCTTAAGTTGAATAATCTAAGAGCACTTTTGCTGCAGGCAGGGGGCATGGGACAGACTCCACCTCCACCGAGCATCTGCACTGATATTCCTACACGGTCCACAGGCTTAACCCCTTTCCATTCACGGAGCTGGACTCGAGCTTTTGGGATGTTTTGTTACTTTCTTTACTGTTCAAGCTCTAAGTATTCGTTTTTTGTTTCAAATATGGCACGCCTTGTGCGTATTGAATAAATAAATAAATAAATAAATAAATAAATAAATAAATAAATAAATAAATAAATAAATAAATAAAACTGTTCAAAAAAAGCTAGGAGAAAAAAACGGTCTACATCGATTTCTCGTATTCTTAGCTATCGAATTGTATACAAAGTGTTGGTGCACGAAGCTTTTACAGTCCAAAAAAGTCGCTCCTGCACCCCCTCCGCTTTCTATGGGTTGCCGGAGCGACTTTTTTGGACTGTAAAAGCTTCGTGCACCAACACTTTGTATACAATTCGATAGCTAAGAATACGAGAAATCGATGTAGACCGTTTTTTCTCCTAGCTTTTTTTGAACAGTTTTATTTATTTATTTATTTATTTATTTATTTATTTATTTATTTATTTATTTATTTATTTATTTATTCAATACGCACAAGGCGTGCCATATTTGAAACAAAAAACGAATACTTAGAGCTTGAACAGTAAAGAAAATAACAAAACATCCCAAAAGCTCGAGTCCAGCTCCGTGAATGGAAAGGGGTTAAGCCTGTGGACCGTGTAGGAATATCAGTGCAGATGCTCGGTGGAGTCTGCATGCCCCCTGCTTGCAGCAAAAGTGCTCTTAGATTATTCAACTTAAGCAGTTGTAAATGCGGGAAACAGATGTAATATTGAAAAAGCTAGCTAAAATAGCTATTATCTAGCTACAATATTAGCCATTTTCGCATAATTATCCTTTCAAAGCAAAAAGGTCTTTTTCGAACTTTTATATATGATTCGAAAGCTTGAAAAACGAGTAACCCGACTACTTATTTATTTGTTATTATCCTCTCTAGTGAAAGGAGATATGAGTACTCTGCGTTGATACCACTGCTT
>CATQJL010000305.1:7049465-7080354 GCA_958299035.1 Cylicocyclus nassatus | reverse complement strand
ATTCCATTTGTTCCAGGAAGCCCCTGCGCAGTTTCCATAGCCATCTGCTATGAATTAGGGAGTAGGAGCAATTCCGAAATTGCATGAATTGAGACTTGTCTCTTGTTTTGATGAATTTCGTTTTTGGGCATTCTCCGCCCTTTCCTTTTTCCATATCGTTTTTCAAGTTTCTTTCTTCTATCCCGCTTCTTTTTGTGATGAGAAAAGCTGTGAACTTGAAGCGGAGTTGAGGATTGAACACGGTTCCCATCGTGTATCCGGGAGGATGAACCTTCTTGCGCTCGTCCATCTTCTCTGCCATTTTTATTCAGGCCTACTTCATGTGTTCTAGAGACCTGTCCATGTCCCTTTCAATACAGATGCGAGACTACGCAGCGCCTTCTAGAACACATGAAGCAGGCCTGGGCAAAAATGGAAGCAAATGGACAAGCGCAAAAAGAGCAATCTGCCCGGATATGGAACAGAACAAGGTTATTTCTTTAACTCGCTTTAATTTCACACCTTTTCTCATCACAAGGAAAGGGGCTGGGAGGCCAAAAAGGAAACTCATCAGAAAACAAGAGAAAAATCCCAATTTATGCAACTTCAGAATTGCTCCCACTCCCTAATTCATGGCGAAAAGCGCTCATTCTTCAACCCCCCTTCGAGCTCGAAGTTCTGCTGATCAAAAAAAAAGGAGCGGGGTAGAGGAATAAGGCCAAAATGAGAGAAATTTGGAAGAAATACCGTTGAAAACGGTCAAAATTCTCCAACTTCCGCCGTTCAAAACGCGTGTGGGGCGGCTGCAGCGCATGCAGCACAGTTGCAGTTCCCGCACAGTTCTCAGCACAGCGCGGGAACATTGCGGGACTGTGCGGGAACAGTTCTGGAACGTGGGAATTAGTATGAACCTAGCCTTAGGAGCCGAACTGGTCTGACAGATTACATTTCGTCATCGGTCGATATCGGCTTATCGATTTTTTGCAAACTTTGAGTTACAGGTGTAAGAGTTGGCACAAGGGGTAAGCAGCAGTATGCGGCATAAATTAGCAATCACATGTGTATATATAAACATAATATCTGCAATCAGAGTCATCTGTAACCTTTCGCGGCGATATTTGGCCAAAATGTGCGATCTTAAATTTCGAACGATTTTCATGCGGACGTGAGTTCGTCAGCTCACAGTTCGGCGACCAATATAGATAAAGGCCTAGTTTAAGCATGCTCTAAGAGCACTGCCTCTAGTAATTTCAAATTACAAAAAGGAGCAGGTAAGTTGTCCAACAGACACGCGCAAAGGGCAGACAATCTTAGGAACTTGCGTAGTATCGCAGCATTCCTCTCAGCATAACTCTGCCAAAAGAACTTATGATGCACAGAGGGCACTATTTCTGTAATCAGCGAGTCCGAAAACCTCTATGGGCGAAGTTTCCGGTCAATCCAAGATCATCAATATTTTAGCCGAAACCCGTCGGCGAGCTTCACAGCTTAAAACGAGAAAAAAATAAAAGGTTCTAAATTCCTTGGAAAAGTTGCGCATAGAGGTTATCTAACCTGCTGATCACGAAAAACACACCTGCTTTGCAAATTAGCGTCTTACTGTAGGGTTACGGTAACGAAAATTTGAGAGACATCGATTTGTTCAAAATTAAACGGCCTATCTTTCCCTATGGAAAGGGAATCCTTCGCTACTCACTAATACGTGATAATCTACGGGGACAGCACTACTGACTCATGTTTACTTGAATCGTCCCTGTGTGTTCTTCGCTGAGTTACACCACTACGAATACCCGTCCTCATACAAAAATCGAGCAGATTGAAAACAGAATAGTACGAGAGTGCAATATATCAGAAGATTCATTCTTGACGAGCTGAGCATCATGCTTTCTTCGGATTTGTATTTTATGCAATGTGAAGGAAGTTATGAAGAAAAAACGAAAAAAACGCGGATCGTCAGTTTTTGCGTTTTCTGTCGAATAATTAGTGTGGGTACTGTAAATGGGGGTCCCGGATCCCATCAACGCGCTTGATCCTGCTTATGCTACTTACTTTGGGATTTATTCCATGGTTTTATATTTTTTCGGCCTGCTCAAAGGTAGGTCCGTGCAAGGACTCAAATTCTAGTGAACTTACTTAGCTAAGGCTACCCGCAACGCTGAATCATATCACGTTAGGAAGCGCGTAAAGGTGAGAATATATGTCGCAGCGAGCGCTCCCAGAAGTAGGAGGCCGGGAGCAGTGGTTGCTGCCGCGCTATCCGGCGACGATTACCTCAGACACTCGCGGTTGACTCGCGCAGGGGATCCGCCCACAAAATGGGCGTTCGCAGCAAAATCCGGTGGACCGGCGCGAGTCATCGTTTTAGTTTCGCCCCGATTTTAGTGCGATTTTGCCGCGACGGGCGAAGATTTCGAAATAACGCACGTATAGGTCAATTCTTCCTAGCTTTTCTTGCTTCTCTTCCTTTCGATTTGAATTACTCTTTCAATTGTTATTGCGGGGGGGGGGGGGGGAGGGTGCTTCAGCACTTTGCTTTCCATTGTTTTTCAATCTTTTTGCTTGAAACAGTGGATCCCAACGATCCCAGTGGAATTCAATAGGTATGCATGCCCTCGGAAGACCTTTATGTGCATTGGAATTTAGGTGGTGGTTGTCCTTAGCAGAAGATGATGACGGTCGCGAGAAATTATTCAACGTCCTCTCAGAGAAAAGAGTTGTATGGAGCGGTCACGCAAGGATAGCAATAGGGAGGGCCTTGTGAGTTTTCTCATAGAGAAGAAGCGATACATACTTCTTAACCTAATTTTGCAGGGCAGACATCCGAACATATCATTTTGACCTTGAAAGATCCGTCCTTCATCCATAAAAGGTGATTCATCTGTTTTATGTGGTCCTGGTATCAATAATTCTTGTTTTTCAGAAAAAACGTGTCGTCATCGAAGACTCTGAAGGCAGGAGTACCGGTACCACTCAGGAAGACCTGGTGATTCAGAAGACTGAATGCGTAGAAGATGAAGTCGAAGACTTCGAGGAAGCCTGATGATTTGTCTACATTTTTTGTTGTAGTTGTTTCGTAATCTTGCGTCGTTATAGTGGTGCTTCGAATTTCATACTTGCTGTCTGTCTGTGTGTCTCATTTCGATGTTAATGTAAAGCTTGCTCGAGAGGATCGTGTGTATTTGTTAATAAATTTCGCGACGTAAGACTGTGTTTTATTAGCAGAAAAGTTACAAGCATAAGAAGTGGGACGCAAAGAGATTAAGGACATCAGATAAGTGAAAAGGGAGGCGTGAGAGAGGGCTTAGAGGACGCAAAAAGCTGTCAGTAAGGGCGTAGGTCGCGTGCTCTGAACGCGATCGCGACATTTTGGTGTCTCGCGCAGGTCTCCCCATTTTGCCCCGATTTTGCCGCGCACTTTTGCCGCGACACAAAATCAGGTGTCCTGATTTTGCCGCGACACTGATTTCGCGAGTCGCCCACGCATTCAATGGCTACACATCGTTTTGCCCTGCGCGAGTCAACCGCGAGTGTCTGAGACCTTACTTTCCCACGCTTGCCGCAATCGCTGCCCGACCTCTCCTCGCTTTGATGCGTCGCCAGCCGATTTCCTCTATTCTTTGTGCTCGTGCCTAACAGTTTAGTTTTCGTCTATTGATGTCACTTTCGCAGCAGCGATTGAGCTTATAGAAATTCATAGTGGACTGGCGAGTCGGATTCGGGATTGTTTCGGACGAGCCACTTTTGGAGCCTTTGAGATT
Organism: Cylicocyclus nassatus; assembly: GCA_958299035.1. Lineage (NCBI taxonomy): Eukaryota > Metazoa > Nematoda > Chromadorea > Rhabditida > Strongylidae > Cylicocyclus > Cylicocyclus nassatus. The sequence continues at coordinate 7,076,617 of CATQJL010000305.1, read as the reverse complement.
TGGGAAATTTAGATCTTACGAGCTTCGGGAGCAGAGAGGTGTCGCCCCTGTTATTCGGCGATGTGTGGCGGATCTGTGTTGGCCTCTGAAGCATATTTCTTATTTGTGTTTATAGTCGTGCACATCTAGCACAGGATGGGGCACCCTGTCCCGTGTTGGGGTCCTCCTTTATTTGCAGTTTAGTACTGTAGCTAGCGTTTGTTTGTTTCTTTTCGTATCATAAGGACGAACTGTTCATTTTTAATCTTCTGTTCCTTACGCGCTAGTGTACTATGGTAGGCGAGCTTTCGTCATATGTAATAAGCGGGCGAGCGCACGGGCATCTCGGGTAAGTGTGGTGCTTAGGGCCCACCAGGCCGCCACAACATGCGTTTCACATTCTCAACTTGAATACGCAGGATTTCTGCTAAGGCTGAGACGTAGAATCGCTGCGGGATCCGACGACTTCAACTGTGGCGGCATGCATAATCTGCCGCAAAGCCGGAAATCCGCAGATAAAGAAACCCGCTCCGCGAAAGTTTTCTAGGTCTGACTGTGACAATACTTTTGTTTCTGATGAAGCGTAATGGCCTCGCTCCTGCTCAATGAAGTGCTCTACTCGAGAGAACCCACTTTTGCATGACGCTGAAATTCCCATGAACACGACCTTGTCCAGACACTCCCTTTAAAAGCCACTAAGCCTCAAATCATCACAATTTCCTTTCTCTCGAGAAAATAAAAGAGCAACAGCAACCAAAGCGCCTTCAACAGTACATGACTTACTCTTTGTTGAAAAATTGCGACTGAAAAAAGTTACATTTTTTGAAAATAGTTTTAATAGCTCTCATGTCAAATGCACAATTCTGGATTGTAATCAATGATGACTTAAGTCTTAACGAAGTTGTCATGGCTTCCGAGTATTTTTCCTTTGTAAGTGATTTTTTCGATAGCCTTTATCAGGGTACACAAACACTGACAATATAGCTCAGACATTTAGCTTTCACTGTTAGAGGAAAATAACTCACTAGGGCCAGAAATCCAGACGCGGCTATGCTCCGACTGTCGCTAGAATTAATAGACGTAGAATTAGACATCTGAAAATGATTTTACTGAAAATATATCGCTGTCGGCAGCGCTTTTTTCTCACAAGAAGTTTACTGTAATGATATAAAACAAAATAGAATAAATTTTTTTCATAGAAAAATAATTCAAATGAGCAGACTAAAGAGACGGAATCAGCGTGAATGATAGAAGTTAAAGGCAGCTTCCAGGCAAATTTGAACATATGGTGGTCTCGTGACAGTAATTTTGGGACCCTAACTAAGACACTGCCCAACCGGTAGCTCGGGTAATGCATTAACGAGTAAGATATTCGCCTCTAAACTCTGGACCCCAGGATCGTAATTCGCACGAATTCGTGGCGCAACGCGTGGGTCCTCGCGCGTAACTGATGAATTGCGCCATGAATCCATGTGAGATACGATACCGGTGTCCAGTTTGAAAGCGTATCTGAGTCGTTAGCGAGTCATTCGCGCTGCCACTTGGGCACTGCCTTAGTTTGGACCCCAAAAATTACTTTCCGCATAAAATCAGTTTCAGATTTGTCTGGACGCTGCCTTTAAGAGCGACATACTGTAAAGAGCTACGATATAAATTAACCACTTACAAGAAAAGGATAACTGGTAGTGGCCTTTTGAAATTTTTTGTATATTGAAATGCTCGACTTAGAACGCTGATTTTGAAACTGCGTTTTTTGCGAAACGATTTTCTGGAGAGAAATAGCGCTTTCGAAAATCCATTGTGCAATCTTATATATAAAGCTGAATGTCTGTTTGTATGTCTGTATGTATGTCTGTCTGTATGTATGTATGTACGTATGTTCCGAATAGAAAATTCCATTTCTGAACCGATCGGGACCAAACTTGGCACACATACACTTCGGGCCCCGGCGGGTGTCATAGGCTACTTTTCGTCATCGATCGATATCGATTTTGTCGATTTTTGCTGAGTTTATTTACGGGGCTGAGAGTTGGCACAGGGGGGGGGGTAATCAAGCATGAGGATTCGAATACAAAATTAGTTTTCAGAATTATCGATTACTTTTATCGATTTTATCGATTTTTTACAAAGTTTGAGCTACGGGGCTGGGAGTTTGCACAGGGGGTAATCGAGCAGGCTGATCACCCCCGTGGGGGGTGATCAGCCTGCTCGATTACCCCCTGTGATCAGCCCCGTAGCTCAAATTTTGCAAAAAAATCGATAAAATCGATATCGATCGATGACGAAAAGTAGCCTATGACACCCGCCGTGGCCCGAGGTGTATGTGTGCCAAGTTTGGTCCGGATCGGTTAAGAAATGGAATTTTCTATTCGGAACATACGGCGGAGCCGGGTAAGCCAGCTAGTAATCAATAGTGCTAACCGCTTTCGCTTGACCATTGGACATCCTTAGCACCTGTTGAAATTACTCGTACTCTTGTGCAAACAAGTCAAATGCGAGGAGACGTGTTTCTACAAAACAATCGTTTTGCAGATGCAAACACAGTATTGAGATCAGTTTTAAGGCGAATGTTATGACATATGTCGCATATCGAAAGGCCGCGGTCACCAAATATTCTCTGTTAGCATTTTTGCTTGTCTGTATTTTTACTCGAAGCTCGTAGCACTTCATATTCGACTCTATGACGAAGTCGAATGGTCGCTTCTAACTGACAAAAGTTGGTTTATAATCAACACCATAACCGCCGCTTTAAACAACGATTCCAACTCGCTACTATTGGCACGATCTTTCGAAAGGCTAGAACATTGCAGCCGTTCCCTTTTCATAGTCTTAAAATTGTTGGAAATCCTCGCTAAGCTCTGCGCTCCATCAAAGCGTAGATGTGGGCGATTTGTCAATCCTCAACCAATGGCAATTCTAAATTTTGATATTCACATTATATCAGGTTGTTCGGGAAATAAGTCGCATCACACTGATTTTTTGCTAGATTTATTGTCTCCCATCCCCCTCCATGATGGTCGGCCGCCTCAACGTGGTGTGGGCGACACTGAATGTCGAACTGTGACACAGCCGAGTGTATTCTCTGGCAGAGCCTTTTTAGTTGTGAAGAAGTTCGACGCTTTCGGTTTCGGCCGGATGCGCCGGATGCGTACTAAGCGCCGACCAGCTCAGATCCCAAGCCATCTGGTTTTTTTTCGCTAGGCGTTCTCCATGCTGCACACCCTGGTCAGCGATTGCCCCTTTGAAATCAAGAGTAGGCGTAGTAAGTCTGCTCTTGTAGGAGAAAACCTTCTTGCTCGATCAGCAAAAAGAAGAGGGATAAACCCTGCTCATCGGATCCCGCCTAAGGCTCCGGTGTAGCAAAAACGATGTCAGGGTACTTGAGAAGCCTTTCGGATCCAAAAACCACGCGTCTGCCCGGACAGCACGCCATGGAGACTGCCTCATGCTCTCCTATAATGCCAAGACAGTCTCCACGGATGCCGACCTCCACGCTTTTTTCGACGCTGCAAAGCACATCAAGTACCACTTCATCGCTCTGCATGAAACGAAGCAAGGAAGAAGGACGACAGATGAGTGATGGTACCCTCAGCATTCGTGGTGAGATGGAACCATAACGAAACATTGGAGGCGCTGGCTTTATCGTCCACCCTTCTATCGTCCATCTTGTCGATTCGCATGAGATCATTTATTTCGACTAGCCATCCTAAGACTGCGACCTCCTTGTCAGAAGACTACTAGCACCATCGACTGCTAATCTCCAACATCAGCAGCTGACCACTCCGAATCATATGCCTTATACGAAGATGTGGAGCAGGTCGTCCGCAGCGAAAAGCTTCTACAAGTAGGATGTGGGCGACTTCAATGCGAAGGTCGGGATGTCACCAGAATATGAATATAGGATCGCGAAATTCGGATTTGGGCCCTGGAACAAAAACGGCAACCATCTCGTTGAGTTCCTCTCCGCCGCACGATCTTTCCATGGAAATCTCATCTTTATGAAGAAAGAACATTGCCGGTAGACTTGGGAATGCCCAATGGAACGGCTCACGCGGAGGTCGATCACATTCTGACCAACCGAAGGTGAGCTTGTTTGATGTCTTACAAGAGAAGTTCACTTAGTCGAAGCGGCGAATTGGAAGGAGATCTATACCTGTGGATAGAGCTTGAATGATCTTAGATACACCTTCTATATCTGTGATGCATTGTTCCAGTTATGAGCTATGTTAGTTATGAGCTTATGAGCTTATGAGTTATGAGTTAAGTTATGAGCTTTTCTAAAGCCAGATTTTCGTGCATTTTGTGTCGCAAAATCATATTAATCGCTACACAAAAGTGTGCAAGATAAGCAAACCATCTAGTAAGCATTGTACTTCTAAATCGAGTTCATCCGAACGTCGAGTGTTTTCCGACCATGCTGTTTATTCACAGGTTGTCATTTCCTTCCCATATTACACTTCCATTATATATACAAACTAGCTTGCTTACCCGGCTCCGTCCGCTTCAGTGAAAACTATGATAAAGGTTCCATCCTTATCCGTGCAGAATCCTTCCCTGTGCCACTTCTCCATGCAAATTTATCCCCGTTTTCTCAGCATGCTCACCTTCCCCCTGTGCCAACTCCCCGCCCTCTGGGTTAAACTTTGCAGAAAATAGATAAAATCGATAAAAGTAATAGATGATGTTGAAAACTAATACTGTATTCGTAATCATCATGCTCGATTACCCCCTGTGCAAACTCCAAGCTCCGCAGGTCAACTTTACAAAAAAAATCGATAAAATCGATGAAAGTAGTACTCAGACAATCGCTGGGGGCAGGCGGGCACCGGAAAAATGGATCGCTGATTTCTCGCACCCCGCTCGCGGATTTTTTGCAAAGCAATCAGGACTTTTCGGAAGGCCGCTTGCTGAGTCAGCGGATTTTTAAGAGACCGCCTGTTGAATTTTTTTTCGCTCTTATCTTTTGCAGATATATTGCTGAATCTCTGAGGAATCGAGAACTCAGCAAGCGGTCTTCCGAAAAGTCCTGATTGCTTTCCAAAAAATCCGCGAGCGGGATGCTAGAGATCAGCAATCTATTTTTCCGGTGCCCGCCTGCCCCCGGCGATTGTCTGAGTAGATGATGTTGAAAACTAATATTGTATTCGTAATCAGCATGCTCGATCCCCCTGTGCAAACTCCTAGCCGCGCAGGTCAAACGAAATCGATAAAATCGATAAAAGTAATGGATGGTGTGAAAACTAATATTGTATTCGGAATCCCCATGCTCGCTTACCCCTCTGTGCAAACTCCTAGCCCCGCAGGTCAAACTTTACAAAAATATCGATAAAATCGATGAAAGTAATGGATGATGTTGAAAACTAATACTGTATTCGTAATCAGCATGCTCGACCCCTGTGCAAACTCCCAGCTCCGTAGCTCAAACTTTGTAAAAAATCGATAAAATCGATAAAAGTAATCGATAATTCTGAAAACTAATTTTGTATTCGAATCCTCATGCTTGATTACCCCCCTGTGCCAACTCCCAGCCCCGTAAATAAACTCAGCAAAAATCGACAAAATCGATATCGATCGATGACGAAAAGTAGCCTATGACACCCGCCGGGGCCCGAAGTATGTGTGCCAAGTTTGGTCCGGATCGGTTCAGAAATGGAATTTTCTATTTGGAACATACGTACAGACAGACATACAGACAAACATACAGACAGACAACAGACATTATATAAGAAAAACCCATACCTCATCTAGAAGAACGCGTCGCAGTTATTGAAGATGTATTTGAGAACATCGTTTTACGTTCTATCCACTGGTAGTTTCCAAAAAGTTTCCGACGCGCGCGCTTTTCTAGATGGAGCTTTGGGGCTCTTTTGTATACATAATGCAAGTGTGATCTACGAAGGAAATGACGACCTATTGATGGACAACATGGTCGAAAAAAACTCGAACGCGTTCGGATGAGCTCGAATTAGTTCTAAGATGTTTATTAGATGGTTTGCTCAAGCTTGCACACTTTTGTAGCGATTATTTTGATTTTGAGACTCAAAATGCACGAAAATTTGGCTTTAGAAAAGCTCATGACTTTTTTCAAACGATGCAACGCAGATATAGAACGTATATCTGAAATCAGCTTTTGAGCTCTATCCACTGGTATAGATATCCTTCCGAAACGCCACTTCGAATAAGCGAACCTCCCTTATTAGTGATTCCATCTTTCTGCAGTGACTCCGATCACCACCTCCTCTGAGCAAAGGTACGATACAGTTGAAAGCTGGAAAAGGAGGTCTGCCACAGTGCGCAAGAAGGGAAGAGGTTGTTTATGACGGTAAAGCTGGAAGAGCTTTTATCAAGTTGTGACTGGTCCACGAGGAGGAGCCAACGTACCATTACGATCGGCTTCTGAAAGGATTGCGAGTTTGCAGGGAGTTCGTCTCAGTCACTTCTGAGAAGAACTTGGAACGCATCCACTGAGAAATTGCTCGGAAGAAGGTTTTCGAGGCAGGTTCTGAATGCAAGTCATATCGAGCGACTGATAGCCAACACCAGTTGCAGGACAGCTTTGCAGGAGGATTTTAGGAAGTACAGGTAAGCCAAGATACTGAAAGCAGGAAGAAAGACGAAGTCTCAAGAACTGCGGAAGGGACCTCTGTGAATATTACGTACCGCTGGCTGCACTATTGAACGAAGACGGGACTCTAACTTCTTCCCGATACAAGTTGGAATTTATCGCGAAGAACTTTCACACCAATCTCTTCCCAACACCCGTGCCGATGCCTGATGTTCCCACTGAAGAAGTACCACTACGAAGTCTACCTGCTGAAGTGCGCCTAGCGATACAGACCATGAAGACGTCCACGGCTCCTTATCCAAACCATCTTTCCGTTGAATTTTTGCGAGCCAGAGGACAACGTCTACAAGAGATTCATGCGTCGCACCTAATAGCTTATTTTTAAAAAGAAAGGATTCCCGATCAATGGAGGACGTCAAGAACCGTCCCTCATTTCAAGAAAGGTGAACGGGAGGATCTTCGGAACTACTGTCCAATACGCCAGCTGAGTGTTCCGTACAAGCTTTTCACGAAGATTATCCTTGGTCGCTTATCTAGGGCACTGGATAAAGCACAACCCCAAGAACAAGCTGGATTTCGCAAAGGATTCAGCTCCGTGGACCACATCGACGGTTCCGAGGGTCATAGAAGTCTGCCGGGAGTACCGACTGCCTCTCGTCTTAACCTTTGTCGACTACGAGAAAGCCTTTGACAGTGTCGAAATGAACGCCATGCTCGCAGGCTAGTCGATCAAGGAGTAGACCCAGTTTAGTGAAAACACTAGCCGAGTGCTACAAGGTACAACAACGATTGCAGCTATATTCCGTCATTTGGGAAGGAGATTTGACAAGGCGACACTATTTCACGGAAGCTGTTAACCGCGGCGGCTTTGCAGTAGGTATTACAAGACTGGGATGAGACAGGCATACGAGTTGATGGAAAATTCCTGTCCAACCTTTGTTTTGCGGACGACATCGTTCTCTTCTCGACCAGTATCACTGAAGCGAGGCGATGCTGAAGGAACTACCTAAATGAAGCGAAGATGCGAAGATGCAAAAACGGCATTTATGCTTCTAATGGCTTATACTCTAGAATCAGAAACACCAAAAATTTCGATTTCCTCGTTTTGCAGAAACACTAGCTTGATGATTTGAGTTCCTACGAAAATTAGCATTTGTAAAAGGCTAAAAGTTCAAAATTATGCTCCTAATGGCTTATACTATAGCACGGATTAAGTAGTGAGCACTAAACATTTCAATTTCCTCGCCCTGCAAAAACATTAGTTTGATAATTTGAGTTTCTACAAAAACAAGTGGCAAATTTTGAGCGTTTATTTTGTAGAGGGTAATTGTGTCTCTATGTGACTTGAATTTGAATCAAAATCATATGTGAATATGTAAATCATAATACCGCAAAGAGTCCGCACTTTTGGCGCACCCTACATGTGGAACATCCGAGTAGCGGAAAAAAGCAATGTTACCGCCTAAAAACTAGTGCTTTCTATCAACGCTTGCCACGCCAAGTGGCAGGTGTTCAACAGGAAATTACGAATAACACTAACTCTACTGTCCTTAAAGTAAACTTTATCGCCTTGGAAATACTGAAATAGCTAGTCACAATCTACCCCTATAAGCTTGGTATTTATTTAAAAAACGTTTGAAAATGTTTAAAAAAGATGTCTTTTTATCTGTTAAGGCAAACTTTAAAAATGTATTTTTCACGAGAGTACACAAAGTCTAGAGGTTTTGATATGCTCGAGAAGCCCTTTGTGTAATTAAAACACTTCAAGTTATACCTGTGATAACAGAAGGCAATTGAATAATAATCTGCCATTAATGTATTTATCAATGGCCTTATCTTCTGAGCTTTAATTGGCAAAATGCCATGGCGACTGATTGGAGCACACTTGTACGGAGGGAGGGTATGGATGGTAAGGGCGATGACGTATGGGGATCTCGTGCATCCTCGTTATTCCGGAGCAATTTTCTCGCTTCCGAAGCGACATTTTGCGCCGCGATTTGGGCTTTGGCTTGATAGGGAACCCTACTATCATGTGCTGCCAAAGGCTCAAGACCCTTAACTTAGGGTGGACGGCGTGGAGGTGAAAAGTAGAGAGTGGTTTAAGGTTTTGGAATCTCACTGCACTGATGCCTCATTTCTCTGACGCGGCTTCTCATCTTTCCTTTCCTCTCCTTTTCATTTTCGTCTTGCGGTTAACTAGAAAATTCTGTAAAAAATGAGATTATGAAGACTTTGGGCGGACCACCCACCCAGATTCTCGACTCCTAAGTTTTTGTCGTCTTAGGACCTTCTCATGTCCTTGATTCCGATTATAAAGTCGAGAATCCGCGAACACCCGGAAATGCCCCTTCCAAAGAGCCCGCAGGCCGGTCCTCCTGGACGGTGATTGAATGGGAGCTCACGGAGAGAGGCATGGATGGTAAGGGCGATGGCGTCTGGGGATCTCGTACATCCTCATTCCGTAGCAGTTTTCTCGCTTCCGAAGCGACATTTTGCGCCGCGACTTGGGCGTTGGTTTGATAGGGAACCCTACTATCATATGCTGCCAAAGGCTCAAGACCCTTAACTTAGGGTGGACGGTGCCTTCATTGCTGATCTCATATAGCTTAAAGGATTGACAAGAAGAAAATAGAGAAAGCGTATATCTATGACAAGTGCATCTTTGAGACTTGTTTGGGTGAAATGACCAACATAAACACGTGTTTCATAAACCTCAAACTTGCGTCAAATGCGGAAGTACTTATTTATTATGTGCGGCTTAACACTTTCTTTGTCCTTCACGCTCCTCCGAGAGCTCAAATCCGACAGTCCAATAACGTTTTTCTTGGTTTACTACATGTGATGGGATGTCTATGCAGAATATAGTGGGAGAGATCTAAACAGCATTGGTGTTATCTTACAATTGGTAATTCGAAAATCTAATTAATCATGTGCAAAGAGAGAGCAATCGTACTTTTCTTACTTTCTTTCGATTGCACCAATGTTTGACCATGAGGAAAGGTCTGAATAACTTTCTAGCAGCGCCTTCGATTTCAAACCATCCGGTTTTGTTCGGGTGTCCTATTTCAGAAAGTCGTTGACGACGACCACCTGAAATTGAAGTTCGAATTGCGCTCAACTTCGCACTTTTGACTCACGAGGTGCAATATCGAAGATTGTGATTTGCGCATTACTGACTGGCTTTTTTTTACAAAAAAGTGAGCCACGTGCTGCAGTTGTCATCCATTCTATGATTCCTTTGGACGGAACGTAGCAGTAGCAGAGAAGGTACAAGAATATCAGTGCTCGCATTCTGCATTAACGCTTTTATTTGTCATATAATAAGCAACGGTTTAAACAAATCGACAATTACTCCACCTAAATTTGGTAACTAGTCGTTAACAAGTTAACTCGTTGAGTCAACACTAACAGGTGTTTCAACGACTTAGCACTGGATCACTTACTTTTGTGATTATGATTGCATGATGCTGCACTTTTGTTACTGCATGTACCCCTTTCCTCATGCCACTGGAAGTCTAGGTTCAGAAAAAATCGTAGAAACATATCATTCGCTAAAGCAAAGCTCCTAGGATATCCTTTAGCATTCGCAAAATGGTTTCTACGTCAATTAAGCTGAAAAATATTATATCAAACCTTTGAAGATTGAATTTTACCACCCTCTAACTTTTCTATACCTATACTCTCAGCGTAAGAGTTTAATATTAGGTGATGCAAAATTAATGGCCGATTTGTTAAACCTTTTTTAAGGCAGCCTTTTTCCATCATAGTATTTTTTTTTTGATATATACGTAGCACACTGTTGAAAAGCTGCTTTCATGCTCTATCTAAAGATGGTTGAAGCGGGCTTCCAGTCTCATCTGTTATGATTACTGCGTTTCAAATAACTGCGTTGAAATTCAGAATTTTGTTGCATTTACTTTTCTGGCCAGAACTCAAGCTATGTGGCGCTTCTTCGATAATTTAGCTATTGTATGCATTAGAAATTGTCTACATTATGCATACTTCACTGTATTTGAGGTTAACCAGGCTGAGATATCGGCGCTTCAACATTGGTAGCCGTTGCGGTCATTACGTGACCCATAAGTCTCTTTTGAAAGGTCAATTGCCAAAGATTTGCTCAACTCTGTAAGCGTGGTGTTAGGGCACCCTAACAACAGTTTTTGCAAAAACATCCAGCTGTTTAGTACGCGAAAAATCAGAAAATTCTATATTTGGGACTTGGAGGCATACTGAAAAATGTTGGAAGAACTGACAATGTTAGATTTTAATCTTTTTTCTTTTCGCAAACTTTTTTCTCCAAACCCTTTTTATCGCGTTCTATACTATTGGCTTGTGGCTACAAGATAGACGACTTATCGTTCATATTGACAAACTTTGAAAGTTCTAATTTGCCAAACACGAGGTTTTAAAAAAGATCTTTTTTGTTTTACGGCCCATATTTTTCTGCCCATTCATGTGATATTGGTGCAGGTAAATATGCGCTGTATTGCAAAAGGTTTGCTGCCTCTGAAGGTTTTTACCGCATTCAGAAATGTGGGTTTTTAAAGAAGTTATAACACGTTAAAATGAGAATTCGCAGAACGGCCATTATTTGTGCATCAACCTAACAGAAACAAATCGTATTTTTCTCTAGCTAAAATCAAAAATGAGAACCGAAATGCTGTAAGCAAAGCAATTCTGGCTTGTGCTCACATGACCAATTCTGTCTTTGCAAGCATAATTAGAAATTTTCAGTTTTTTACAAGCGTTGTTTTCCGAAAAAAATGTAACGTAAAAACCGACAAGGAGAATTTTGGTAATTACTACCTAATTTTTTCTTTCGTGTTTTATTTACAGGAAAATAGAGCATTCTGCAATTCGAGAACTTTTTTGCATTTTATAAAAATCTATTCGACTAGGAGGTCGTACATTAACAAATTGGAAGCCGGGGATTTGGACGGAAATTCGATTGTCCTTGGAATTCTTCGGAATCTGACCTTAAACTTAGCGTGAAGTACTTGCGCGGATGCTCTAACTTTCTCTTGTAAAGCTTGCCTTGCTCTAGAGAAGAATTTTTTATGCGAGAGCATCACTGGTAACAAACATATTCAGATATAGGAAGACTGAATTTACTATTTTCGCATAGTCGAGCAAAACAGAACAAACCGTTGAAGAAAAGAAAGCGTACCGGTAAAGAATGCGTTTCAATGGCTATTTATGTAAGCAGCTTCAATACAATCGCAGTACACCTTGATGTATTAGCGAAATTGTCGTCCCGAAGCATTGCTGAACTATAAAAAAGCTGCAAGATCAAAGAGATCAAAGCTTCAAAACATCAATACGACAAGCAAACGGCTCGCAATAAAGTTGACAAAGCATCAATAGTTTTATGAAACATTTGGAAATAGCATGGCGATGAAAAAAAACCAAGTCCGCATAAAGTAGAAAACTCGATCATCCCCCTTTAACACATTTTACACGAATAGTCTCAGTATTTCCGTAGAGCCAAATTTCTGTCCGAGTGAAGTTTATTTGAAAGTGCTAATGCACTGCAAAAGCAAGAAAGAAGCAAGAAAGTACGAATTCTGCTAGCAAAGTCTTGGATAAGAGATGCCAGTGGGCACAGTGTAACGTCTCGATATTAACATGTTCTGAAGCGCGTCCGAATGAATTATTCAAAAATTACGACTATCTTATTACTCAAATTATACAGTGCTGGACATAATTATAAAGCCACCCTAAAAATAGTCGTAATCGTTCTTGTTAATGAATCTGTCTGAATCTTTGCCGTATTATGCGCATGTCAACCTACCATGATCCCCCAAAACGGCTTTCAGTCTTGTTGAGTTTGAAGGGAGAAACACGAAAAAATTCGAAAAAGCCCTCTTTGAAAGCTGGACAAAATTATAAAGACACCTGGTTTTTCTAATCAGTGTCGCATTCGTTGATTCTCAAAATTTTTTGTACAATTATTTACATCCCAAAATATGACCCATTTTCTACACCTATTGCCTGTCATCCTACTCCCATAGAAGAGATCACTGCATTTTTTGCTTTCAAAAGCACCAAAACATCAAGCTCTTGTTCATCTTAGATAATATTTATGGAATCCACTGACCCTTCTGGATAGATCAGGTGAAGAGCGCTTTCGTAAACTCTGCGCAATTGCTGATTTTGACGAACAGACTCCAACCTCACCATAGAGTTGACGCACTTTTGCACCACAAAACTCAGTTTGCTATGCCCACAAAACGCTTGGATCTATTACATTGCCTACAAGGGGATGCAGCTTGCGCAACAACTTTCAGAATTTTCCTAATGATGCAGTAGCGATTTCCTGAAATACTTTCCGCGAAAATTCCCCGCGAGCCGAAGATTCGACATAACCCTAAATCTCCTTATTTTTCTCTGTGTTTCAAGTCATATCTCACCCGATGAATGAGATTAGCTAACACTTTGAAGTTTTAAGCGTCTCCAGTTTTTTCTTGTGGCCTGAGTTGGCTTTGATTGTGCACGGTGCACCACTCAACATTCATTGGATATCAACTAAGGCTGAACCAGAGTGCTCAATCCCGAAATTTTTTCCCAGTTATGCACACGAGTTCACTGTTGTATGACTGTCGTAATGGCTACACTACAGTATTTTCTGTCGCTTGAAAATCGAGTTTTGTGATGCAAAAGTCGTCAACCCTATAGCGAGGTTGGAGTCTGTCCGTCAAAGTCAGCGATTACGCAGAGTTTACGAAAGCGCTCTTCACCTCATCTATCCAGAAAGGCAGCGGATTCCATAACTATTATCTAAGATGAACAAGAGCTTGAAAACTCTTCGGACCCGCTCTTTGTTTAAACAGATTGCTTTTGGTGCTTTTGAAAGCAAAAAATGCAGTGATCTCCCCTATATAAGTAGGATGACATGCAGTAGGTGTTGCAAATGTTTCATATTTTGAAATGTAATTGTACAAAAAAACTTGAGAGTCAACGAATGCGATAGTGATTAGAAAAACCAGATGGCTTTATAATTTTGTCCAGCTTTCAAAAAGGGCTTTTTCGAGTTTTTTCGTGTTTCTCCGTTCAAACTCAACAAGACTGAAAGCCGTTTTGGGGGATCATGGTAGGTTGACATGCGCATAATACGGCAAAGTTTCAGACAGATTCATTAACAAGAACGATTACGACTGTTTCTAGGGTGGCTTTATAATTATGTCCAGCACTGTATGTGAAAAAGAAGTAATCTAAACATTCATTCATTTTGCATTAAAAATGGCTTGTGTTAATCGATTGTTCAGTGTCAAAAGGCGTATTCGGATATCCAAATTTTGAAGGTGACAAGGTGATCATGCATAGTGATACTCGAAATTGCATTAAATTTTTCTGATTGTAAGTATTGGAGCTTACATTGATTATCAGCGCAAACTTCAATTCTTCTGTTTTTGACATCCCTATCACAGTACCGTTTTTCGTGCAAGTCAATACGATGTCGTTCTTTTTCGAGGTCCAGGTAGTGATGACGTAGTGAATCATTATCATACACTTCTGCTAATTGATCATTTCTCTTTTAAACTTGATCTTCGCTAATTTCCAAGGGAATAAAGAGGTAAACAGGTTTGCCATCAGGTCGACCCCTCGTGGTTCTCCCTTTACATTTTTGTCAGTTTCGTGATTCCTTTTCAAACATTTCTCGGTAGGATTGGGTCGCTCAGGATTACATCGTCAATTTTCGGCTCTTTTGGCGATGGCGTCTCTCCGAAATGTTTTTTTTCATGTTTCTCTTAGGCTGACAAGGTAGTGAGTGATCTTTCCAAACTTTCCATAACTCTTCTGTAATTGCGCATGAAGATTACAAAGCTTTTTCTACCTCAGTGCGGGTTTTTATAGCTTGCATTTTTTTCGCGAGGATAGTAAGTGAGATTGTGAGAGTTTTACTGGTGAGTACGAAATGCCAAGATCTTGTTGCGCTGCACGAAGTCGGTTGATGTCGCGGATTGGGGTCCCCCGCTCCAGACGTCAGTAGTAACGTGCTGTCCTGCATCGGCGACAGAAGCGAAGGACTCCATCCGTAAGATAGAGTAACGACACTTGGGGAAGGTAGCTAACCTGCGCCACGCTATTATGGCCTGCCACGGGCACAATGCACACGAGTCAGAGACCCTGAGCTACCAACCAACCCCGTGATGCCTGCTGCCAGCTTTCTCAATGTTCACACGTACATGGACAATTGTGGATCACTTGCAACTAAGGCACTAGTGCACATCATGCCCTGCCTTCCGACCATAGTTGCGATAGGGGGAGTGATGGATCTTACCCCCTTCACTTGACTTTGAGGCCAAACTCCCGATGACCCCCTTCACCTGAGCTGAGATTGGTATTGTACTCTGAGAATATGATAAAAATCGTTTTTAAAAGGTTTTGCAGGCTAAGTACCTCAAACAACAAGTACACTCATAAATTTACAAAAGAAACGGTATTTATGTTTACTTATATTATTTATTTATCCTCGATCCTTTATCCTTTGAAAAAGCAGTTGGTTTTTGGAGTACTATTCGACCTAGACCGTCGACTTGTTTCTAGCCCCCTCTACCGAAAGATACACCGCATTTTATCTGAAAACATGTCCATTCTCAACACCAGATTTTTGCCAAACGAAGATCTAATCACTGCTGATTGTCTATCGATGTGATAGAGCAAGTCTTCATTAACAAACGTAGACCCCACTTTCTCGTAGCATTCATTTGGAGAGCAGAAAGTGAGGACAAAAAAGCAGTTGGTTTTTTGGAGTACATAAAATCCCTCATCTCTCGCGGCACAAAAGACCTAGAGAAAATTCGACGGTCCACGTCGATTCTCCATAATCTCAGCTTTCGAATGGCATAAGCCATGTTAGGGCTTTTTTGCTTCCCGGCTCTAAAAATCATTTGCTCCGGGACCCATAAAAGTCCACACATTGTATAGGTCGTCCCGAAAGTTCTTACGCACGATTTTCAGAAATACCTAACTTCTGATTTTTCCAACCGATTTGACTGCTTCTATTTCGTATAAAATATTAAGTCATGTTTTTTATAATGACATCTTATCTGCTTGCTAATGGTCATCTATGGCATAGATAGGAGCGATAGAAGAAAATTGGTCAAAATTTGAATTTTCTGTGTAGGGTCATGAAAAATCGGAGACTTGCAACAAAAATCGGAGCACTCAGTATTGTAGGTCCTTTCACCAACTCTTTCTAACAGTGCAAAGTTTGCGCTGATTGAGGGTTTCTATGAAAAGTTATGATTTTCGAGCAAGCAATACGAAAGGGCGAATTCTGTTTATTTTGACATTTTTCAGGGTTTTTTAACTTTCCGTAGAAACCCTCAACAGCGCAAAGTTTGCACTGTTAGAGAGAGCTGGTGAAAGAACCTACAATGCTGACTGCTCCGATTTTTGTTGCAAGTCTTCGATTTTTTATGACCCTACACAGAAAATTCAAATTTTGACCATTTTTCTTCTTCGCTCCTATCTATGCAACAGATGACCATTACTAAGCACTGAGATGTCATTATAAAGAGCATGACTTACCCTTTCACATAAAAGTGAAAGAGTCAAATCGGTTGAAAAAATCAGAAGTTATGAATTTTTGAAAATCGTGCGCAAAAACTTTCGGGACGACCTAATAAGAGCGAGGTGGAGCAAGTTAATAGTGAAAATGTGCTATGGATTGACATCGTTATCAGCACTAATGGGAACGTGAGCTAACGCATCTATTTAAGCGTGCTTATCGTTGTTGTATGTTTATGTTTTTTGGTAAAAAAATGCGCTTTTGATTGACATTTATGCCATCATCATTAGCACACACTCAAAAAACTATGGGAGATTGGTGTATTTTCACACCTTCACGCAAAAACCCACCCACTGGAATCTATACTCTGTAAACCTAGTGCTGAAGAAGGTAACTTTCGTGAAAACGCTCTAGACTCACCTTACCTAATTTGTAGAGAATGGTTGGTTTCAATGAATCAAAAACTTTAAGACATTCAGAAGAATAACATGTTATTATAATATCCCTCAATGTTTTGGAAAGGTTGGCAGTTTGAAGAGTAAACGGCAGGCAGGATACATTACAAAATCGCAGATGACTCGCATGTGTTCCAGTTCAACAGCGAGGCAGAAGGAGAATTTTGCGCCGACGAAAATATTGTCGACATTGATACAGAGTCGACAATTGAGCGAAACTCTCTGATTTCCTACATAAGGAATCCAAGCAGATTGCCTAGTTTCAATGAGGAAATGTCCAGGAAGTCCATTGCTGATCTTCAGGTTAGCGAAGATTTCAAAGCTGCTAAATTCACGAACATGGGTATGAACAAAAGGAAGGTGTTAGTACAAAGCATAGCTACTGCTCTTAGATTCCGACTGGAGTACCCAACTCTGTGCTTTATGCTTTTGGAAGTTATTCGACTTGTGACATTATGATCTATGATACTAAAAAAAAACCAACGCGCAGCATAGTATCTACTTTTTTCGGCTATTCCGCAGATGCTGTTAAAGAAGAAGTTGAGCAGCTTTCTCGTCAGTTAAAAGGACGTATGCCAGAGGAGGTGAAGCCAGAGTTCGACAAGGCCCAAAAAAGTATGCAATATTCCTTCCCGTGTTGCGAAAGCATATGCGATCTGGCTCTTTTCCCATTACTTACCGCAAAAATCTGATGGACTTACTAGCAAAGCTAGTTTCCATTCCGACTAGCAGGCAGAGGTGGAGAAAGAAATTTTCTATCTAATCTGTTATCAGAACACAACGCAGAAGATGTACAACGATGGAGCATCTCAGCAATTATTTAAGGCTTGTCAACCTTCTACTAAACATATTGTTATCTGAAAGCTTCATTTAAAGGATTGGTATAAGTGGTCCAGACAGGCTGTTACCTATGACTTTTTGAAATATCCTAAAAGATGGTATGAAGAAATTGGTCACCTACCTGCTGACTTTCCTGGTGCTACCAGAGGGCCAAGAAAAAAATCACAAAAGCGCTTAGAAGAAGAAGAAAGTTTCAAATCCATTTTTGACTCAGAACGCTTTTTCACGCAATTCTACTTCTACTCCGATGACCTTTTGGAGGAAGAAGAAGGTTTTTCAGGCAGCGAACTTGTTGTCTCTGACGTTAGCGATAGTGATATTGTTGATGATGATGTGCAGAAATTGAAGTTGTTTTAACTTGTACATCTTTTGGGATAAACCTTATTGCTTTCGTTTTTTGTTGATGCAATGGAACAGGAGCACAGATCTTCATAAAGTCAATTTTTTTAAAATTTTTAAAATTCTTTTAAAATTTTTCAAACTTTTTTTCGATTTGTGCCTAAATAAATAAGGTACAAATTGGAGCTCTTCATACAAGCTTTTTTACCTTTTCTCTCTTCCTCCCCCCCCCCCCAGGCTCACATACCCCTTCACCTGGAAGGTCGGAGACAGCCGAGACCCCCTTCACCTGGGGAGAGCCCGGCTCCCCCTATCGCACCTATGGTAGCCCCAATAATGAGAGATGCTCGAACCCGCGGGTCACAAGTGCGCCGCGCATTGAACCAACCGCGTTCGAGTAGAAGACAATAAGCCGTCGAAAGTGGGACACTGCCGGGCACGCCGGACATCTGCAACAATTACACACTCCAATACATGCACAAACTGAGTATCTTTGCATCGTCCGCGCGCTCCCGCTTTCGGCGACATATAGTCCTCTATCCACTGCCTTTGTCTGAAAGAGCTTTTAACCTAACAACATCATAACCCTTATGCATGCCGAAGCCTTTGCCTGTAACTCAGTCTGCTAGAAAGAGTGATTTGAGAGCTTTGATAGAGATTCCATAGCAGCCGTCAGTCAGTTGAAGAATCAAGTGCAAACTTCATATTTGGTATCGTCGGCTCGAATTAGCCTAGTATAAAAGTTTTCGGTTGTTTTGCTTTATAAGGCGAAATAGGGTTCCTAATGGCTTCCCTTCCTGAAGTTCCTACCGTAATCCCACAGTAATGAAGAGGGATGGGTAATTCGCTCCATACTGAAATCTAATTGTAAGTTGAAGCCAGCTCTACAAAATGGTACCTGAAGCAATGCAAAAGACTTCTTGGGAAAAGAAATATTTACAATCCAGTGTATACATACTCTTTTGGAACACCCTGTATAAAGCTGAATGTCTGTTTCTATGCCTGTCTGTATGTATGTAAAGTCTGCATAACGAAGGCGCGAGGCGATATCAGTTGAGCGGGAGCGAACGCAACGCGCGCGTATCCTCGCCGCTGTAGATCCCGCACCTCATGCGCTCTGCGACTAATAAAGCCGCGTTCGCGCCCGAAGATACTGCGCCTTCGTCATGCAGCAGTCTATATGTATGTACGTATGTTCCGAATAGAAAATTTTATTTCTGAACCGATCCGGACCAAACTTGGCAACATACACTTCGGGGCCGGACGGGTGTCATAGGCCACTTTTCGTCATCGATCGATATCGATTGATCGATTTTTATCGATTTTTTTGCAAAGTTTGAGCCACGAGGCTGGGAGCTGGCACAGGGGGGGGGGGGGGGTAATCGAGCATGCTGATTACGAATACAATATTGGTATCGTCGATTCGTTGGCCATACGGACTGCTGCGCGCGGCGCAGGCAATGGCAAGCTTGTATTGGAGCAAGCATTTTCTCGCGGAGCGTGCTCCGCGGTTATGTCCAGTCCATATCAACGAATCGACCATATCTAGAATTAACAATTAGTTTTATCGATTGTTATCGATTATCGACTGCAAAGTTTGAGCTACGGGACTGGGAGTTGGCACAGGGATAAGTGAGCATGCTGATGACTAACACAACGGGAATAGGGAGTTGGATTTGGTGTGTAGAAGTGGGCACAGGGAAAAATTGTACAGGGATAAGGATGGAATTTTTATCATAGTGTTTTGACAAGGCCGGGCGGAGCCGAGCAAGCCAGCTGTATAGGATAAATCAGTATCATGCTGAGAATTGATGAGTAGATTTTTCCACATTTCAAATCAAGTTACAAGAGCACTAGCAGGAAATTATCGAAAAGATGGATTTTCTGAAGACTGAGTAATTCGAATATCGTGCTGATAACCTAAACCATCCTGTGTAGAGAGTAATTTGCAAGGCTGCAAAAAAGGCATGACTAAATGAGGTGCAAAAGGTAATGCTAATCGAATGCGATTAAAGAAGTCACTACCCTGAAAAGCTTTTGCATCATGAAAAGATATTTTTGTATTGCTGGAGATAACTAAGAAATGGACGCTCTTGAGTGAATCTATGTTGACTAATATCGTAGTACGTATTAGAGTGGTAACCCAGTTAAGATCTTTAAACGAGTTTGCTTCAGTCGAGAATTAAATAAATGTACTATTCATGAACTGGTTAGAAAATAATTTTGTTTTGGGCCGAAAACCTTCATTTTCCACTTATCTTTTTGCTGAAAGTATTTCAAAGCCTCTATCATCAGTATCAACCATTCAGAATTGTTCAATGTCAGTGAAGGACGGTCATGCCTAACGAGGCTAAACTTCCAAAGGCTCAATTCTTTGGCTTCTCTTTGTTTTCAAACTGCGAGGGGTGAAGAAATGAGCGATTTGGTAAACTTGGTAGATACACATAAGTTTTCCTTATTTAACACGTTGATTTTTTGGGCCATTTTTGGTGAAACTCCCACTAACGTCCTTCACGCATTTGGCTCGTGCATGCGCGCGGATGGTACGTGGACGCGAAAATGGTAAACGGGAGTCAGGGCGTGCATACATGCGGATACACAAGGTCGTCAACGTGTTAACCAATAATTATATAAATCTGCCTCTGAAAATTTACGAGCAGAAAAACGAAGTTTTTTCACATATGCGCGTCACGAGACGATTGGAGCGTCTCAATTCCTTTCCCTTCCTTTATGGCAATAAATTCTACCCAAACAAAGCCTACATTTCAATTCACATGGAATGCCCTTTTTAGAGGTATTAAACAATGGACAAAAACTGGTTTTTAGCATTCGTATGAGCCGCAAAAGCGAGAAATAACTTGTCAACTAAACTAATAGTCCATTACCGTTAAACATCTTGCGATTGCGTCCTTGCTTCACTTTTATCCGCAGCTCTTTGCTCTTTTCCAAAACTTTGAACTGCTCGGTCATTGCATTAACACAACTACGAACTAATTTCGCTGAAGTCAAATAAGCTTCGTGACATATCCTCTTCTGCAGAGTAGCCTATAGTGTGAAAAACAATGTAATAAGTCAGATGATGTTGTGTATGAGTTCGTTTGACGCAGATGTAAATGACTAGCTTGAGTCAAAGTACAATGATGTTCTATCGTAAATGCTTTGTGAACCAAAATTTTTCTAGAAAACTAATTTGTAACTCATTTTTCATCGTAAAGTGTTTTGCTGTATCTCGCTAAATCATTCACTGTGCTTTTAGCGTATGCTTTTTGAAAAAAAAAGACCTGTATCGCTAATTTCATCATCTTCATATTGCTTACTGAATTTATGCCTAGACCACTTGACGGAATTGAAGAAAAAAGACAGCTGTTCCTCTCTTAGGTATGTGATCCCTTTTCATAGTGTTGGATTCTTCCACTTTATGACAAGAAAGTAAAATCTTTACTCAATCAGACAACCGGCGGGGGCAAGGGTCGTAAACTCGCGCTTTCTTGCAGGCGGTCAGCAGAATTCCGGGGCGTGGCCAAACCTTCAGCAAGCGGTACTTCCGTGTTCTGCCAGCGAGCTACAATACAGAATTTCCTGCTAGCGGTCGTCGAATAATTCCTGCCAGCAAGCGCTGACCAAATTTTCTGCGAGTGCTCTGACTCTTTCTACGCAGTTTCGGGCGTACATCGAGTGAAGGTAACTCTCCATATGACAGAGGTGCCACCGCTCAGATAATCGCTGGGGGCAGGCGGTCCGCAAACTCGCGCTTTTCTGCAAGCGGTCAGCAGAATATTGGAGCGTGGCCAAACCTTCAGCGAGCGCTACTTCCTTTACTGTCTAATGTTCTGTCAGAGGGCAGCAACACAGAATTTTCTGCAGGCGTTCGTCGAATAATCTCTTTCAGCGAGCGCTGGCCAAATTTTCAGCTAGCGCTCGGACGGTTTTTGAGCAGTTTCGGGCGTACGCCGAGCAAAGGTGAGACTCTACATGGCAGAGGTGTCATCGCTTTAGTTACTCAAGTTTGAGGTACTTTCTCTCAGCGAAAAGTACTTGGGGATTGCGCTGTCCTCCACAAAGGACCGTGCGGATCTCAAAAATTTTGCATATTCTCGCGAAAAGTCTGCCAGAATGCGGCCACTGCGTCGCAGCTAATCTATGAGGAAACCGCGATTGTTCTCCAAGCATTCGTCTAAAATTTCGCTATGATTACTCCAAATATCTGCAGGCGGATCGCAAAAAATCAGCAAACTATTTTTCCGGTGCCAGCCTGCCCCCGGCGATTATCTGAGCGATGGTTCCATCGAGTTTGAGGTTCTTTCTCTCAGCGATGGTACGTACGGGCTGTGCGGCCTTTTCAGATATAATCGCCGAGGGCAGGTGGTCATGCGATTTATGGGCGGGCGGACACCGGAGAAATAGTTTGCTGATTTCTTGCGGTCCGCTTACAGATATTTGGAAGAATTTTAGCGAAATTTTAGGCGAATGGTTGGAGAACAATCGCAGTTTCCTTATAGATTAGCTGCGGCGCATTAGCCGCATTCTTGTGGACTTCCCGCAAGAATACGCATAATTTTCGAGGGCCGCACGGTCCTTTGTGGAGGACCGCGCAGCACCCAGGTACTTTTCACTGAGAAAAAGTACTCCAAACTTTAGTAATTGAACCAACGGTGACACCTCTCCGCCACACAGAGTCTTACATGTGCTTGACGTTAACCCGAAATTGCGTAAAAAGAGAC
This sequence comes from Cylicocyclus nassatus, assembly GCA_958299035.1. Taxonomy (NCBI): domain Eukaryota; kingdom Metazoa; phylum Nematoda; class Chromadorea; order Rhabditida; family Strongylidae; genus Cylicocyclus; species Cylicocyclus nassatus. The sequence continues at coordinate 7,054,204 of CATQJL010000305.1, read as the reverse complement.
CGAGCGCCTGCTGAAAGTTCGGCCAGCGTTAGCTGAAAGAGAAGATCATTTGACGCGCGTCTGCAGAAACTTTTCTGTTGCTGCCCGCTGGCACAACATTAGACAGTAAAGGAAGTACCGCTCGCTGAAGGTTTAGCCACGCCCCAAAATTCTGCTGACCGCTTGCAGAAAAGCGCGAGCTTGCGGACCGCCTGTCCCCAGCGATTACCTGAATTTATGAAGTACGGCGCGGTTTCCAATAATTTTGCATATTTTCGCGGAAGGTCCGCGAAAATGCGACCACTGCGGCGCAACCAATCTATGGAATAGCCGCAATTGTTCTCTGAGTAATCGTCTCAGATTCTGTCAACATTCTTCCAAATATTTGCAAGAAATGAATTATTTTTCCGGTGCCCGCTTGCACACATATCGGTGGCCGCCCGCCCTCGGCGATTATCTGAGCAGGGAATCACACAAAATGACAAAAAACCAATATTGTATGGCAATAAGCTGGCAGCAGCATATTGTGACGACTCCTTCATTGCCTTAACTATGTTGTATGTACGTCACTTGTGCGACTACACCTCGTTTTTGAAAAAAATTTACGTATTGACGAAGGCCATGATCGAAAAGTGCTCAAATTCGTTGGTTCCGAAAATAGAGCTTATGCATGTATGATACCTACCAGGAACATCTGAAAGATTGTCATACCTTAAGCGATTTCACTCGCCGCGCGATTTAAAAGTTCTTGAAGTATACACGACGCGAGGCGTGCAATTGGAACCCAGGCACTGACTGCTGCCGCAGCCAGAGCTGGCGTCAACGCCACCGCATATAGTAAAATGATTACGCTAGCCATCCGAAATTCCCTGCTGAGAGGTTTTCTCGCACCTCGTCGCGCTGAGGTGCAACATCAGCCTCAGGGACAGCGCGATATTACGCTATTTTCAGGTGTATAAGCCGCACTTTCTCGAATTTTCGCCCGGGCGCTTCATTGTGTTTCGAGAAGCGATCCTCAAGCCGCACGATTATTTCAGGCAATACACAGCACGGTATAGGGTCCTTTAATGCGAGGCCCTTTGATGTGTTCGGGCTGGTCGTTGTAAGCTAGGACCACCCCGCGGCTTATACACCTGAAAATAGGGTATCAATATTTATTTCATTTTGAACAGCAAAGATTTTATGTTTCCTGATAAAAAGCAAAGTAACAATTTTGCGCAGATTAGAGTTTTTCTAAAGGAAGTCGGTTATGAAGTTAAATTCCTTAAAATAACCAGAAGTTGAAATAGTCCAAGATGCAGGAAAGTATTTAGTTATCCATATATTTTTCTGTGAATCAAAATCGGAAGAGAACGTACGATACATGACGAAAAAAAGTCTGTTAAAATTAGCATTTCAAGACTTATTGATGTCAAGCGAGCTGAATAAGCCAAAATAGGTCAAGGAAATGAGCCATAGGGCAAAAATTGAGCCACTGGTAAAAGGTGTAAATATCTCATATTTGCTGATATGAAAGAGAACAGCATAAATAATCAAGAAATTAGGTTGTAAAGAAAGCTTCCGGGCAGTTTTGAAAATTTCATTTTCAAAACCATTTTTTCCGCATTCGGTCAAGTTTTTACGATATATTTTTGCAGCATTTTGTAGCAGACAGCTTAAGCTCTCTAGCAACATTTCCGACTTTCATAGATGTCCAATCATATCTGATCATATTCTAAAGGAGCGAATGCGAAAAAAATGATTCTGAAAATGTAAATTTCAAAATTGTCCGGGAACCTTCTCCAATCTAATGAGGTCTTGATGATCTACGCTGTTGTTTCTTATAACAGCAAACGTGACATATTTCCATCTTTTATCAGTGACCGTCAATTTTTGACCTACTTCGGCTCGCTTATTTGACCTACCTTGGCTTATTCAGCTTGCTCAACATCGCTAAGTCTTGAAATGCTAATTTTAACAGACTTTTTTCGTCATGTTTCGTAAGTTATCCTCCGATTTTGATTCCCAGAAAAATATATGGAAAATACTTTCCTGCATCTTGAATTATTTCAACTTCTGATTACTTTAGGGAAGTGATCTTCATAACCGACTTCCTTTAGAAAACTCTGATCTGCTTACTTTGCTTTTTATCAGGAAACATAAAATCTTTGCTGTTCAAAATGAAATAAATATTGATAATATCGCGCTGTCTCTGAGGCTGATATCGCACCTCAGCGGGACGAGGTGAGGGGAAACTTCTCGGCAGGGAATTTCAGAAGGCCAGCTTAATTATTTTACCCGCTGGCGTTGACACCAGCTGGCTGCGGCAGCAGTTGGCTGTCTGAGTATCACTTGCTGCGGACCCATTCACGACTTGTTGTAGGCAGCTTTGGATTGGCAGAAGTTGTTGCGTTTGCATCAGCTCACAATCGCGCACACTGTGAAATTGAAGTTAGCTCAAAGTGTTCAGATCTGGCAAATCGCCTAATCGCATAGCGACTGAGGGCCGCATGCATTAACATCCCAGCCGGGGGAGGGATCGCACCCTAGATAAAAGTTTCATATCCTGAAGCTCCAGATATCTGAATTTTACGCTGTCTTGCCTACCCGTAAGTATTCCCACCGTCCTTCACTATGAACATGATGAACAAGAGCGAAACGCTGTACAAGCCGCATTCTTTAGAATTTATATGATCTTCTGATAATCCCCATCTCTTTGAAGTCAATTTTCTTTCTTCGAAGTTAACGAAAACATTCCAAAACTGAAACTTGTACTGATTATATCCAACAAGGCTAAGCATGTTGATGATAAGAACAATTGATGTCTTGAAAACAGTAATTTGAGGTGAACCACAAATCGAAAGTTGCGGTTTATCAAAAAATTCGAAATTTCAAAAACGCACTTTTTCTTATAAGCTACATGCTTAGCGCTGTTGGGTAGACGAACAGCACAACTTTGGAAGGTTTTTGTTAATTTCGAAGGAAGAGAAATAACTTCGAAGGGAAGACGGTAGGCCACTGGGGATCATCAAAGGATATACAAAAAGCTTGTGGCTTGTACAGCTTCTTGCTCCTATTCAATATGCTCATAGTCATAGGTGCGAGAGGGAGAGCCGGGCGCTCGTTAGGTGAAAGGGGGTCTCTCCTACTCCCATCCTTGTAGGGTGAAGGAAGCAAGTGAGCCCTGAAAGCAAACTGCCCCAAGAAGTACACGCCATTCGAAAGCTGAGGTCATGTAGAATCGACGTAAGCCATCTTTTTTCTAGGTCTTCTGTGCCGCGAGATATGAGGCAATTTATGTACTTCATGTAACAACTGATTTTGTGTCACTTTCTGCTCTCCAAATGATGCTACGAGAAAGTCGACGGTCTACGTTTGTTAATGAAGACTTGCTCTGTAAAATAGATAGATAACAGCAGTTTAGGTCTTCGTTTGGCAGAAATCTGCTGTTGAAAATGGAATGATTTCAGATAAAATGCAGTGTGTTCTTGGTAGATGGGGGCTAGAAAGAAGTCGAGGTCTACGTCGAATCCCCTTTTCCTGAGCTTTCGAATGGTATATAGACTGCTGGGCGAAAAAACTTGCCAGTTTTCAAAAATGGGGTGGAGGTATTTACTATTAGCTTGCTCCGCCCAGCTCCCCCACTGTATTGGCTTTTATCGGTCACCGGAGCAAATGATTTTTAGAGCCGGGAAGCAAAACTGCCCTAACATGCTTTACAACATTCAAAAGCTGAGATCATGGAGAATTGACGTAGACCGTCTCTTTTTTATAGCTTCTCTGAAGCAAGATACGAGCAATTTTATACTCCTGCTCACCAGCTAATTTTGTGTAATTATTTTGTGCTTCATTTTTGGAAGAAAGGACAACGATAGGAAAAAAGAGACAGTCGCTCTGTGTTATTGTTAGACAATCAGGTACCTTCATTCATTCTTCACACAGGAATTTCTTAGCAAAAACACACATGTTTTTAGCTAAACTGCCATGTATCTCTAGGCAGAGGGGAGCTAGAGAGAAAAAGATGGTCTGGTCGAATCGCTTTTTCGCGAGCTTTCTAATGGTGTTTAAATTGTCGGGTGAAAAATTTGTGGCTTTTTAAAAATGAGGTGAAGATTTTCAATACTAACTTGCTCCACCCTGCTCCGGCTTTCTTTGGCGGCGTAGCGGAGTTTCCAAAGCTTAGCCGCTCTTCCTCGCAGGGGTACTTTGCACCTCCAAATCCCTTAAAGGACATCACACCTTCTCGGGGCCGAAGGGCGGCTCCGGCCATCACTCCTCCTTCTTGGTGCCCTCATTCTGAATTGTGTACACGCACTGTAATTTGTGTTATTGTATATGAGGATATCAGAAATGAAGTCAAGAGACAAGAAAATCTTTTGAATCTCTGTAAGGGTTCAGAATCCATGAATGACTGCCGCTGAATTTCGGCATTTCGGGTTTTGTTTAACTCATTTTTTGGGTGAATCTTCCTTAAAACTTGTAATGCTGGCGCTTGAGTAAGTTTGTGAAGCATAGCAGATTAAAATAAATCAAACAAAAGTCGAGTCTTCCAATCGCAATAGATAACGGAGAAATTGGTCATTTTCATGCAAGTCTATGATCCATCTAAGAATAGCGAATTACCATATATTGCAAATTTAGTTGTTATTTGGAACTCTCAGCCAATTCTTCGATCATGCGACGAAGTTTGGTAATCTAGTACATCGACGTAGGAAGTACTGCACTTGAAAATTTCTTTTTAATTTGTAGCTTATTAATCATTAGAACACTTGGAATGAAAA
>CATQJL010000305.1:6890454-7045618 GCA_958299035.1 Cylicocyclus nassatus | reverse complement strand
AAGCAGTGGTATCAACGCGGAGTACTGCAAATACGTGAGTAATAACTTCATTGACGTATATACACAAAGGCTTCACACGTAAATTTTTCTCCAGGCTTTTTCATCGTTCTCTGGAAGTGAAAATAGGCGGCAAATTTCCGATGTACTTCTCAGTGAGCCTGCAAATAGGTTTTTGACGATCATATTAATGATGTTAGGAAGTAAAATATTACTAAATTTAATTTTAATAATGTGGATAGTTTTATAATTTTGCTTAAAATGTTAATGTATTAGTCTCACTTTTTCCACTTCCTCATCGGCCGTGGGTGAAGGGGGTCAGCTGGGTTCCGGCCCTGGGGTGAAGGGGGTAAGAACACATTATCGCCTTTTCACATGTATGCCTGAGGTTGAGACTAGAATCAGGGCATAACGGCAGAATTAAAAAGCTGTTACAATGACACTTTTTTCTTAGAAAGGAAACGCCAGCTGCTCTTCTTCTCTAACATCAAGATTGCAAGAGATTATAGAATCAACAGCGTTTTGTTGAAAAAAAAAACGCATGCTCGAGACCTTCTGCGCACTCAAAGTGGCGTTACTAATGAAAAATAATCAAAAATTAAAAGCATGTCTGATTCTTTGAATAATTAACATTGTATCAACGAACACACAATGTCTCAAGAAAGGGTTGAGCAAGTGTAGAAAATTTGGACTACTTAGTAATAAATGCATGTTTGCTGACAGTAATCGTACCATATCTCCTTTCACTAGAGAGAATAATAACAAATAAATAAGTAGTCGGGTTACTCGTTTTTCAAGCTTTCGAATCATATATAAAAGTTCGAAAAAGACCTTTTTGCTTTGAAAGGATAATTATGCGAAAATGGCTGATATTGTAGCTAGATAATAGCTATTGTAGCTAGCTTTTTCAATATTACATCTGTTCCCCGCATTTACAACTGCTTAAGTTGAATAATCTAAGAGCACTTTTGCTGCAGGCAGGGGGCATGGGACAGACTCCACCTCCACCGAGCATCTGCACTGATATTCCTACACGGTCCACAGGCTTAACCCCTTTCCATTCACGGAGCTGGACTCGAGCTTTTGGGATGTTTTGTTACTTTCTTTACTGTTCAAGCTCTAAGTATTCGTTTTTTGTTTCAAATATGGCACGCCTTGTGCGTATTGAATAAATAAATAGATAAATAAATAAATAAATAAAACTGTTCAAAAAAAGCTAGGAGAAAAAACGGTCTACGTCGATTTCTCGTATTCTTAGCTATCGAATTGTATACAAAGTGTTGGTGCACGAAGCTTTTCCAGTCCAAAAAAGTCGCTCCGGCAACCCATAGAAAGCGGAGGGGGTGCAGGAGTTTCTAGCGCCCTTCCTCGCACCAACTTCGCACCAGCATTCGCACTCAGAAGGGTTGTAGCACCCTCCGCACCTCAGAGGTCAGGCTCCGCCCATTGTTCCACCCATTTACTGGTCTCATTGTGAGGTATGCAAGCAGCGAGAGCATAGATTCAGGTATCAAGGTAATAAAGGAGAAAATTGGAACAAAACAGACATAGTTATCATTTCTCAAGTGAGGCGGCTTGCAAACTTTTGCTACGCCATCCTTTTACAAAAGAGCATTTAAACATTGTTTTTAGGAGAAAACAAAGATTAACAAAGATTAACAAAGATTTTCGCTGGTTCTAATATGTATCTGATAGCCAAGGAATTGCTTAACACATGGAAACTAAGATCTTGGAAAAAAGTAGACTTTGAAAGAAGTTATGACATTTTGAACTCAAAAAATTCAAGTCGGACAGAACTTATGCAACAACCTGATACATCGACGTAGGAAGTACTACACTTGAAAATTTCTTTTTAATTCGGAGCTTATTGATCATTAGAGTACTTGGAATGAAAAATGCATTCGAATATATGATGGCAGATGGAAATGGAAAAGTATATGTGTTCAGATATCCCAACTCTTGAGAAAGCGTTAAGTTGCTTATTCGCAAACTTGGATTTTTTGTCAAAATTAGGTCCTTCTAATGATGAGAAGGTAATTGGCTTCTCAAACTCCTGATGCTAAATCACTTCAATCAGATAGCCAGTAATGTACAATTGATCAACTCACCCTCTTTCGAATGACCGGCTTTTCTATTCAAGAAATGCTGTGCGATTTTCTCCTAAAAACAATGTTTAAATGCTCTTTTGTAAAAGGATGGCGTAGCAAAAGTTTGCAAGCCGCCTCACTTGAGAAATGATAACTATGTCTGTTTTGTTCCAGTTTTCTCCTTTATTACCTTGATACCTGAATCTATGCTCTCGCTGCTTGCATACCTCACAATGAGACCAGTAAATGGGTGGAACAATGGGCGGAGCCTGACCTCTGAGGTGCGGAGGGTGCTACAACCCTTCTGAGTGCGAATGCTGGTGCGAAGTTGGTACGAGGAAGGGTGCTAGAAACTCCTGCACCCCCTCCGCTTTCTATGGGTTGCCGGAGCGACTTTTTTGGACTGTAAAAGCTTCGTGCACCAACACTTTGTATACAATTCGATAGCTAAGAATACGAGAAATCGATGTAGACCGTTTTTTCTCCTAGCTTTTTTTGAACAGTTTTATTTATTTATTTATTTATTTATTTATTTATTTATTTATTTATTTATTTATTTATTTATTTATTCAATACGCACAAGGCGTGCCATATTTGAAACAAAAAACGAATACTTAGAGCTTGAACAGTAAAGAAAATAACAAAACATCCCAAAAGCTCGAGTCCAGCTCCGTGAATGGAAAGGGGTTAAGCCTGTGGACCGTGTAGGAATATCAGTGCAGATGCTCGGTGGAGTCTGCATGCCCCCTGCTTGCAGCAAAAGTGCTCTTAGATTATTCAACTTAAGCAGTTGTAAATGCGGGAAACAGATGTAATATTGAAAAAGCTAGCTAAAATAGCTATTATCTAGCTACAATATTAGCCATTTTCGCATAATTATCCTTTCAAAGCAAAAAGGTCTTTTTCGAACTTTTATATATGATTCGAAAGCTTGAAAAACGAGTAACCCGACTACTTATTTATTTGTTATTATCCTCTCTAGTGAAAGGAGATATGGTACGATTACTGTCAGCAAACATGCATTTATTACTAAGTAGTCCAAATTTTCTACCCTTGCTCAACCCTTTCTTGAGACATTGTGTGTTCGTTGATACAATGTTAATTATTCAAAGAATCAGACATGCTTTTAATTTTTGATTATGTTTCATTAGTAACGCCACTTTGAGTGCGCAGAAGGTCTCGAGCATGCGTTTTTTTTTTCAACAAAACGCTGTTGATTCTATAATCTCTTGCAGTCTTGATGTTAGAGAAGAAAAGCAGCTGGCGTTTCCTTTCTAAGAAAAAAGTGTCATTGTAACAGCTTTTTAATTCTGCCGTTATGCCCTGATTCTAGTCTCAACCTCAGGTGAAGGCGGTCAGCCGGATGCCGGCCCTAAGGTGAAGGGAGTCAGAGAAATCTCTCCACCTATCGCATCTATGCTCATAGTGAAGGATGGTGAGAATACCTACGGATAGGATATACGGCGTGAAATCCAGATATTTGGAGCTTCAGGATATGAAGTTTTGTTTTAAGCTGCAATCCCCTCTCTGGGGGGGGGGGGGATAATGAAGGCAGCGTCCGGGCAAAATTTCGCCTCTCATGTTTCTGCCGTTCTGGGGCCTTTCCGTGGCCCTGATTACAGTTGTAAAGTCCAAATTGTTCAAAACTCCCAAAAAACCCGGTTCTTGGGGACCCTCTCTTCAAGGAGCGAACGAGTTTCGAATTGCTCATCCTCATCGTCATGCGGGAGGAGCTGCAACTGCACGGATGCAGTTGCAATGCAGTGTGCAGTGCAACTGCAATGCAACTGCAATGCAACCGCACACCTGCGTAAGCACTCGTCCTCAGGGGTGGTTTGTGATACGAAGGGGCGGCTTGTGATACGTATCACAGGCCCATATCTCCTTTTAGAGGGCACGTCAAAGGATCGGACCAACGCAGATCGGATACTCATGGGCCCCTCTTTACAACTATATGCTAATCTGGGTGGATGGATCTTACCTGGACGCTGCCTTTAAAGCATGCGGCCCTGAAATTGTGGTAGGTATGATATGCCTAGGGCGTAATGCTGTAAATGGAGTGACTTTAGTAGATCAACTAGTATAATTCAAGGTACTCTAGTGAGGTCGTTTGAAGAAACGAGGGAGTGAGCATACTGTATAGCAACTTGTACACGATGTTCAATTTTATATACACGACAAAATGTTGAAACAATACACAATAATAAATTAACATGGAAATATCTCAAACTCTAATTTATCAATATACTCATAAATTTAGATCTGTCCTCTTTTTGAAAACTACTTTAATAAAGCTCTTAGTCAATCGGGTTACTTTCAGTATTGTGAGATTCATACAGATTTATCTTTTAACAAGGTATCAGTGAAGCAAGATATGCGGTAATAAAAAAGGCAGATCATTGATGTCTGGTTGATATTTTCAATAAAAAAAATTCTTTTTACATTCACATGAGCATTACCTATGTTATTAATATCACTATCTTTACCTAGTTCAATTGTACTACGGTGACTCCAGCAGGCTTGATCTTGTCAATAGTACTCTTTTTAGAGCCGGTACGCTCTCTTTCTTCTTTGCTCATGAAGAGCCTTTCAACTTCTTCGATGGAGTATCCGCGCGTTTCTGGCAGGAGGAAGTAGATGAATAACCATGCAACAAGGGTAAATGCCGCATAAAGGAAGTAGGCACCTGAAATACAGGAAAAGTTGGCTCATTACTTTTGTTACTATAAATTTTGGGACCATACCGTATTTCTGCAGACCCTGGCTCAAACTGATGAATGTCAGTGAAATTAACAAGTTTACTATCCAGTTAGTCATGGTTGAGATGGATACGCATGTACTTCTTGCCCAAAGCGGATAGAACTCGGCATTCACCACCCAAGGAAGCGGCGCGTACCCTGAAATAGGTAAAGCATTTGAGAACGCAGTGACGTTACTGTGAACGAAACGCCTACCGCTAGAGAAAGCAAGGAGGTAGAATAGCATAAGAATGATGAAGACAATGGTTAGCTTCGTTTTGCACGAATGGTCATCCCATTCATATCCCACTGAAAAATCAGGATAGATAATTTCCAAACCTTGCAGCCATAAAGTCTAATGGGATAAACTAACCGGGCTCGGGAACACTACATTGCCCATATGCAGCCAATGAACCAGAGTCTACACTGCCCGTCTTCATACAGTATCCCTCGTTGGTACCTGTTTTTTGGCAAAAACCACACTCATCAGTGAGTGTACAGCTGTCGCAATTGCTGGAAGAAAACTGTTAAATGTAGCTATAACAAAGAAACGGGAAATTATATTTCCACCCGATTTAAGTGTAATGAAATCCTGATGTTATGTAATAGCGGGGACCCTAGCTAAGCAATTACCGAAGTTTGGCTGCAAAAGATGAATTGCAAGACGAGAAAAACGCTCTATAGAAGCAACCAGGTTAGCTCTGCTCATCAACATGGGTGGTCTGAAGAGTCTAAAATTGGGCGGGTAGGCGGAAGGTGTCAAATTTGCTGATCATAATGATCAGAATATGGGGCGACTTTTGATCAATCCAGATTTATTAGAGCTCAATTTGGACTTGTTATCCTCAGACCACCCGTCGATCGGTGGGCGGAGTCAGCCTGACCGTTTCTATCTTCTGGAGCACTTTTCTCGCTTTGGAGTTAATCTTCTGCAGCGAGACTTGGGCGATCGCTTAATCAAGGGCCCCCCTATTATATGGCATCAAAATCTCATCTCTCAAATTGGATGGGCGGTGGGAAAGTAGCAATAAAAAAATAATCAGACGAGTTTAGCAAACTGAAAATACCTGATCGCCATACATCGGCGCTGAATCTCATCCACTGTGCCGTTCAAGAAGCTTTCATCTTGGAGCGATACAGCAGAATTCTAGAATACCAATTTTTTGAAAGAGCCACTTATGGGTCCTATCACCGTCAACTTACTTTATTTATAAACACAAAGGTGGTACCCATGGCTAATAGCGCAATAAGGACGCCAGCGACTGAAAGAAGGAACAATGCCCTTCGGCCCATACGTTCAATCAAAGCCATCGGGATGAAGGTGCCAAGGAAGTTGACAGCTAAACAAGGGAATCTCGACTTGCTAAAAGGTACTAAAGATGAGCTAAAGACATACCTGCTGTTCCAACAGAGATCCAAATTGTGGTATGTTCGTCTTTCACGCCTGAACTTCGAATAATATGGCCTGTATAATACCTAAAAAGGGAATGATCGGAATTTATAGCGAAGAAAAAGCATAAAAGTTTATTACATGATGGTATTGATTCCTGAAAGTTGCTGGAAGCACTGAAGCATGCTTCCAACGAAGAGAGCTTTACGAACATGAGGAGTTCGAAGTATACGCCAAATGACTGAAAATAATTACACTTGGAGGGAAAATAAAAACTTGGGGTTTTCAAGCACAAAAAAAATCTTTCAATTTTTTCCACCTCCTTCTTTGGGACTGCTAAGACGCCTTATTCGATAAATAGCCAAAAACATGAAGACATACCCGGAGAATCGCTCTTGTTTGCTTGCTCTTGGTCATATCCTTTCTTGATCTCTGACATCTCGTACTTGACCCATTCTTCATCACCACCGTAGATTTTTCTCAGAACCTGTAGGGGCCAGTTTATTGAGGAAATTTTTTGCATGCTGGAAAAAACCTTACCTCTTCCGTTTCGATTTGTCTGCAGTGGTCGTAAAGCCATCTTGGACTTTCAGGTAAGAAGAAGAATGAAACAAGCTGGAATACGGCTGGTATTGCTGCACAACCGAACATCAACCTGAAACAGGGGTAAATTTGGCGCTTCATGGGCACCCCTCCCCCCCCCCCCAAATAATGATGATTCTGAGTTTTTGATGCTGTATGATAGCGGAACCCCTAATTACGTGATCGTCCAACTCCCGCTGCGAAAGATGATTTCCGATGCAAGAAAATAGCTTTAGAAGATAGAAGAAGCCCAGGTGGCTCCGCCCATCAATATGGGTGGTCTGAGAATGATGCTCTCGAAAGCGACCTTCACGGTAGACAGAAAAGTCAAAAATCTGTTAATCAGAATGAGGAGCAATTTGTGATAACTCTAACATATTAAAGATTGATTCAGAACATTTTGCCTTCAGACCACCCAACCCACGTTGATGGGCGGAGCTACCTGGGCCACTTCTACCTTCTGGAGCTTTTTCTCGCTTTAGAACGAACTTTTTTGCAGCGGGACTTGGGCGACTGCTTAGTTTGAAGCCCCAGCTAAAAATCTCACCAATCAATTTGGATGGAGTATGCTTTTAGAAGTGAAAAAAATACCCTGAAAAATTACCTCCAGCCGACGTTCACAGGATCGACGTAGCTGAACCCTCCTCCAACTATGTTAGCTATCACAAGTCCTACAGTAATCATCAACTGGAATCCAGTGACAAGGCGACCACGAATATGTGATGGTGAAGCTTCTCCAATGTATACAGGCACAACCATCGAAGCAAGACCTGGAAGGTTACGGTACATTTATCTTCAAAAATTTTTTTCTAAAGTTTCTTACCTATTGCCACACCAAGAATGGCTTGAGCTATAAGAAGGGTGATTTTGTGCCATGATAATGCTGATCCTACCGATCCGATAATGAAAAGAATGCTGGCTGCGATTATAGTCTTTTTTCGGCCAAAAGAATCTGATCCTTTTGCGGACAGCAGAGCACCGACGATTGCAAGTGCTGAAATATTGCGCATAAAGCGAAAATTTCTGCTTGAAAATGTACAAAAATTGAATTTTGGAAGTTTAGCCATCTTATCACCTGTTTGTCGCATATTACCCTGTCGGAAGTTGCTCCAGTTTTGTTTTTTCACTACCTAATGCAAAAATATTTTTGTGCCTTCTTGGCCTTGAAGAATTATGTAGTGCGCTGTACGAAAATGCTCCGCTCCCGCCCCGCCCCAAATACAGAATTTTTTGGAAAAACCCGCTTTTTGTTGTCCTACAAGAGCTAATACTTACCACTAGTCATGCTGGTTATGATCTGTATCCACAATGCATTGAGAGGTGCAAGATGTACATTTCGCGGCAGGAACAACATTACAGCGGAGATCACACCGGTGTTATATCCGAAAAGAAATCCACCTGAATGAAAAATTTGTAAGAATTGAAAAGAAGGCTGAATTGCAGCCTGAGCATGTAAGTGGCAGAGACTCGGCTTCTTATTTTTTGGTTAATTCGCAAGGTTTCATTTTATGCAAATATACAAGTGTATTTCCCTGTTTACGGTCTGTGTCAAATGCGCGTTCCCTTTTCATTCGAGCATCCGCGCTGCGAAGGTCTTGCCGCACAGTCGCGCGCGTGATGGGCATTTTGCCAGTTCTCAATATCTTGGAAGACCGGATCTCGCTCGAATGCTGCACTCTTTTTTACTCTTTCTTTCTTCACACTAGTGAACCAGTAATCTACAGGTGCTATTTGGAAGAGCGTTCGCTTCGGGACACGCCGCTGTTTCCCGCTACTGGAAGGTTTTTGAATTGGGCTAACGATTCTTTATATATTAAAAATAGACCTAACAACTTTAGAAATGCTTATGAAGAAAGACGTTCTTGCTGTATGCTAAACCGCAAACGCTACGCAGGGCATTCGCGAGGCTGATTGCAAAGGAACTCTTCATTGACACAGACTGTGAATCTATTCGCAAACGCATCTGATATCACAGCTTTTGCTTTTTCCATATAAAATAAACTCACCCATAACAGCTGCAAATGCCAACACATACACAAAACCACCCACTGTAGGGGCCGATTTTGGTTTCAGATCCATCTCTGCCTAAAATCATTTTTTCAAAATGGAAGAAAAATCCATATTGAGTAATAACTTACCGCATTTACTTTGACCATCGTGATATGAGGTAGTTGTAGTCAATTAGCATGCAAAAATTGTTTCAAACTGAAATTTTTCAATATGATTACGAATATGGACGCAATTTCTATTATGATACAGACGAAATATTCCATTTTTGAGTTGATAAAAGGATATACTTGTGAGTTACGGTAGGGTTGACCAAAGAGCTATAACGCTGAAAATAGCTATCCTGATAGTGATTTCATGAATAAAAAAGCAAAGATATGAATTACTGGATTAAGCATAGAAATTTTACGCATTTGCTGAGTTGGCAGGAGAAACAGAAACAATGCTTTCTTCTATTTCTTTTATGTTCACAATGTGTTTGCGCAGAGGTATCAGCGGACACCTAAGTCATGTTTGCTATGACTAATTACTCAATACAAACTTGTAAAAAGAATCTTTCAGTGGTCTAAAAGCCACCACAACGCTTTGTTTCAAAAGAAAAAATGTCACGATTCTGTCGCAAGTTTGTTGTTACCAACTTTGTTTTTTATTTTGAAGAATTTTTTTTGTAAAATCTACACACCAAGAAATTGTTATAGGAGTTATAAAAATGTGCAAGCACTTGTTTGTACTTGTAAATAATTAGAATAATTTTTTTAATTTTTTAAAAGTTAAATTCAGCTTTGCAGAAAAAATTTTCGGGGGCTTGGTTGCCGTCGCATCAGCTTTTTATAAAATTTCGGGGTTATGAACCCTCAAAATTCTTGATAACATCAAAAAAATTTTGTAGTGTCCCCCCCCCTTCCTTCCCCAGAACGGAATGGATACGCCACTGGTTGTTAGATAGCGGTATTAATATACACAACATATAATTTCTGCAAAGTACCATATTTTTTTTTCAACTAGTGAACCAATAGTCGTAAAGATGCTAGATTTGCAGCCGCTTTCGCTCCGGGACCGCGCGACTTCCAGTAATTTCACCTTTTTGAATAGGCACAACGATTCTTTATATATAGATTTAACAGTTCCAGATTTTCAGCTCGCACGAAAAAGATTCGTAATTTGTTGGTGAATGAGACATTAATTTTTGGAAAGATCAAAGCAAAACTTAAATAACAAAGGTTTTTGTAGAAATTTTAAAGCATAACTTGGGCAAATGAGAACATTCGAATATTTGAACTTTCTTTCTGCATAGCCATACCCATTGTACATTTCAAAAAGAAGGAAACACATAAAACCGTAAAAAATACTAATGATCTCAGCCGAAATTGAATGGCATTCCTTAACCCTTGTTCAAGAAAAGAATAATCTAACTTTCTTGGAAGTGAAACCATGATATGAGCTACCGGTTTTGAATTGGAGTGCGGGAATTTTTGAAGAATTTGGCATTGCCATTTTCGGAGAACAGTTTGCCAAAACTTGAAAAAAACGTATCTATTACAAATTGATAATTTTCCCTCAAGAAATAGGATATTTTGCGATATTTTTGGAAAACTATCAAGTAACACATGCAAATATAAATTGAGTGCGCACGAATGCAAAGAGACAGTACTGTTACATTCTGAAAAGAATCTAAACATACGCTGGAACGAAAGTGCAATTCCAAAACGTTTTTCGGTTGGGTCTGCTCAAACACCAGCGACATGCGACACTTTGCTAAGACTTTTTAAATAGAAATCGCGAAAAGGCTAAGACAACATCGAGAGCGGGATTGCAAAATTGTGACTGGTGTAATATCAGGTTGCCCCAAAAGTAAACTCCTTTCTAGATAAATCAAGCTGTTTTTGTTTTCCTCACAAATTAGGTTATTGTTCGGTAGAGCGAGCCACAAAAGGTCTGCCTAGGTCAGGGTAAGGGACTATATGTCGCCGGAAGTGGGAGGTCCCGCCAGATATCTGCAACAAATACACATTCCAATACATGCACAGGCAGGCTAAATATCTGCTTCAGTGTCCGTGCGGGACCCTCAAATTTCGGCGACATATAGTCCTCTACTCTCTAAGTCATACCTCCAAGTAAAGTTTGGGACCAAAATCGAAAAAAATTTATCATTCAAGGGGGTGAATTTTTACAAAGAAAAATCCTCAGGACCTTGAGCTTGGTCATTACACAACAGAAACATAGTTGTACTCAAATATGGCTCTACTGGCTTTTTTCCAAGCATAGAAAGCGAGAAAAGGAGTTAATCCAAAAATGGTAAACTCCACCCCCAGCTCCTCCCACATATGTCATTGTATGGTACAAACTTTAGTAAGTAAAAGTTCAGAATTTTATAGCTGTTGTGCTTTGATAATCCAGAATACCAAGTTTAATATTTGAAAACCCTGAAGAAAAAATGGTATATTTGCATTCTCTATTTCGATTTCTAAATTTTGAGCCCAGGAAGAAATCCTTCACATACATTTTTGATTACTACTTTATGTCTATTGTATAATGACCCAACTGGAGGTCCGTAAGAATTTTTTGGAAGGCGTTTTGAGGTACCCAGAAATTGTTGATCTTGGCCTCAAATTTTACCCGGATTACGAATAAAGCGGATCTTTAGTAGAGCGATTTTATACAGCTTGCCTTGTCAAATAGTATCCCAAATATGCTAGGAAGAGCAAAATAGCTTGAATTATGTTAATAGGGAGTCTAGTTTTACAACTAGTACAATACAAGAAGTCAAATGATAAGAGGATTATATGTAAGGTAATTTTTCTGTGTCTATTACAAAAAATTTGGCATCATTCTTTGTTATCTCATCTCACAGCTCAAAAAAAAAAGAAGAAATATGTCATATTCAGCAAATTTCGTGAGAACTTCCAGAATCTTCAAAGCACACTGAAACTGTCATCCAGCATTTTATCAGGAACCAAGATGGCCATGTAAATGATATTCTTTTGGACTATCAAACTAAAAACATACAGAGTGTTCCAAAACGATGTGCCTACTGTTTGAATGTTAATAACTCTCGTTTAATGAAGTCTTTCGAGAAGCTTTAGGTACCATTCTGTAGAGCTGGCTTCAACTTAGATTTTTTGACGAGTACCCTAAAATCCCATAGATAAGAGCGGTTTAATTTACCGGTGAAAAAATTGAATTGAAAATTGAAAATTGAATGCAGTCACCCCTCTAACTTGATGGATGCATAAATAAAAATCGGAGAAGAAGTTTAGAAGAAGCTCCGCCCCTCAACTCTAAACCCCGCCCACTTAATAAACAATTCATATAGAAAAATAGCGATTTTAACGGAATTTCGAAATTTCTAGCGATTTTAACGGAATTTCGGAATTTCTATATGAATTGTTTATTAAGTGGGCGGGGTTTAGAATTGAGGGGCGGAGCTTCTTCTAAACTTCTTCTCCGATTTTATTTATCCATCCATCATGTTTGAGGGGTGATTGCATTCAATTTTCAATTTTCAATTCATTTTTTCACCGGTGAATTAAACCGCTCTTATCTATGGGATTTGAGGGTAACAGACATTGGTTTTTGTTATATATGTGGCATAACTTACGAAAAATGCGTTACCGTGAAGTGCCAATTACTTATTTGAACAGTGACCCTAATTAACCTATTGTAGGAGCTTTCAGCTTCTTTGATTCTGATTTAGGGATAAATTATGACCCTTACTTACTGAAAATCCTCCTTAAAATTCCTACCGTAATCCTACAACAATAAAGTGAGATTTTTGATTCGCACCATGCTATACTAATGAAGCAAACTCTATGAAATGTTACCTAAAAGGCCGGGCATACTTCACGCGATTTCATTCGCGACCCGATTTGGCAATATTCCAACTGTCCATAACTCACTGTAATCACATTTTAAATGCACACAGGATAGGGCATTTTAACAATCCACATAAGTTATATACACTGTGCATGTGCATTTTCCTAGTGTAGGATATGAAGACTTCTGGCGAATTGCCAAAACGCGTAGCGACTGAGATCGCGTGAAGTATGCCCGGCCTTTAAAGCTTTTCGAAAGACATCATTAGTAGAAAATTATTATTTTTTGGGACACTCTGTATAATCGTCAAGTGGTCCGAGGACCGCCTTTACTTTATTCTTTGAAGTGTTTCAGCGTTATCTGTAACAACTGTCACTGATAAGAATACGGTAAAGAAAGAAATATCTTTTTTTAGGTCTAGGGTTAATCCCTCTAAAAAAGTCCAGAAACCATGTGAGATAACTCCCATGTGCCCTACACTTTTTCTTAAAAATTCATTTGGTTATCACATAAGTCTCGTTACACTCACCAGGAATAGTCCTCATAACTACCTCAAGTGATTTTTACCTTATTTCAAATTTAAATAATGTTGTGGACATAGACATAGACATGTTGCATATGAAGAATATAACCATCAAAATTTTTTTGGAACAATTTTGGCAAGTTTCCAACTTGCGTTATTGAGAAGCTGAACCTTCCAAAGTGCCTTCTGTATTACTACTCGTACTCCGGAAAATCCATGAAAAAGTCTAAAAATTTATAAAAGAAAAATGAGAGAACTTTCAAAGAATGAAGAATGGAGATCAAAGTGCCGTAAAAGCATTGCACAGATATCTACTGTACCTCATGTCTTCAAAAAAGTTTTCCAGGATTTTCCAGAAAGATGGAAAAAGTGTAACAGAACTTGTGTAACAACCTAATTAAATATGCTCAGCAAGTGCTCCTGAGCCATAAGCTATAGTTAAACAGTTACAATTTTGCGCACCAATCCTAAAAAATTCAAATCATAGGCTCCCCAGCTCCCTTGAAGGCGAGGCTTTTACAAAAAAATAATGCCGAATTTTACAAAAAGGCACTAGTGGTCGAAGATGGAAGAGTCTGATGATTTGACATTGTGGAGGTAGTTTGAGCGAGCTGTTATATCATTCAGTTTTACTCAATGCCTTCGAAAACCGGAAATGACATCATAATCACCTATGGTATACGTTGGCGACCTCGAATTCGGTGCAAGCTCCTTGTTTGTGTTTGTTAATGATCAGAGATGAGGCTGAGATTATGATTATATGTAAAGAATAACAATTTTTATTGTAACCAAGCCGAAAATTACCCATTCGCACACTGTTCAGCAGAGCTATTATTGTACTAAATTATTTTTTATTTGACGAAAAATTCTCGCAGGCTTTGCTGGTATACATCTTCATGACCAGTAAAAAGACGTTTTTGTAATTCGTGGTCTTTTAATCACTTTGCTAAGGCGATATTTCACAAAAGCCTCAAGTTTGTGCTGAAGGTAAGCTTACCTCGTAGATGATTTTGAGGGTTATTGTAGAGACTGCAAAGATCTATTTTACTCTTTATGGGATTTGTACAGTGAAAGAAAAGCATAATAGTGATCAGCTAAACAAAACGATACATAACATATCATTATTCTATAAAAATTGCATTATTGTAATTATCGATGAGAGTTATTCGTAGTGTAAGATTTAAGTATTCTTGCATTTTTGAATGAATATTTGCAGTTTTCCAGAATTTCTGTCCTTTACCTACATGTAAACAAGGCGAGACAAATTTTGTTCATTTAAATAAGTAGTTAGCCTAGCTTTGCAGCAAAACAAATTATTTACAGTAATCCGAAAATTTACTAGAAGTCTAGTCGGAGAAAAAATGGTTTTGCAAGTATAGTGTGACAAAGTCATATTGGTAGGGTTGGTAGGTTTCAAAATCGTGTATTGTAAGAAGATTTGGCAAAAGTGATGGAATGTGGACATGTGACAATTTGGCATTCATTAAGATAAATCGAAAAAGGAACAAAAAAGATAGATAAGGGGATTAGGAACTGGCTTTGCACGCGATGAATGAGTTTTGATATTCTTAAGCACTTAGAGAAAGGCAAATAAAAGAAAAAAACTGCTAAATCTTCCATAAACACACTGCAAAACCTTGGCTAGTATTTCGCTATTTCTCCTTCACTAATTTGGTATACTTGTCCTTTTATAGTAGTGTTTGTCATTAATTTGCTTAATGGTCATATACGGTATGAGCACGTGTGTGTGTGGACTTGTACTATGCTTGATAAACTGCTCTTTCAAAGGTCAAGTTGGAAATAGAAAGCTTTCGGACGTTTGCATTTGCTGGTAGAGCCATATTAAAAATTTTCCAAAAAAAAGTCCAGCCGAATAGTGACAAGTTCAGCAAGTTTTTCTGGAAAAAATATTTTTGAATCAGGCAGAAATTTGATATTTTGGATGGTACACAGTGCAGCTAAACACATTTTCTATTGATGAGGAAACATTTCATTGAACAAGAAAGATAAAAATAAACCCTAAATGATGACTAAAAGATGGAAACTCCACACAAAGTCGATTAAGTCACTCCAGGGACTAAGCAGCTTAAGAAAAGAAATTTTCGTCTAGTGACGACATAAGTTGATTGAACAGAATAAGGGAATAAAGTCCAAGCATCTGGCTTGTGCCCTTCATTTTTTAGTACATTTTTAATACTGAAAATTTGCCATATAAAATCGATTTCAGAAAAGAAGATTATGTAAGCATTGTTAAGACAGCATTTCAATGAAACATCATGGCTTGTGATGTGCATCAGTTCCAGCTCTGTCCAAACAGATTGTTTTTTCTATTCTTCTCATATTCATCATTCACATATCGATTTTCATCCAATTATTGTTTACTATATCGAGCTTACAAAAAGGCAGGACTTATAAAGTTGAACCTGTAAGTATACCCTTTGATTCAACAGGTTTGGCGGCTGGAAGGCGGGGCTTCGTGACCTAATTAAGGCTAGATAATGATCAGGGAGCACGAGCGCGAGAGAGACGCAGACTGATCGCGGGCGCGAGCGGCCTTAACTGTCACAAAGCCCCGCCTTCCAGACGCCAAGTCAGTTGAATCAAAGGTTACATTAATTTTTTTTGTATTTTTTGCTCAGCTATTTAAGTTTCTGCCATATTCGCTTCGTCGCAACATGGTAAAATTTTCAAAACATTTTTTACTCGGGCATAAAGAAGAAAAAGTCGATGCTTTCAACTTGCACATCAGAGTTTGTGGTGAAGGCAAGGAAAATTTACTTCGAGCAAGTAGTATTTCAAAATTTCATTCTGAGCTTAGAACTCAAGGGACAAATCGCCTCTTAGAAGCTCGATTATCTTATAATACGTAAAAGGTTTACAATCAATAATAGCATTAGCATAAAGCGAATGACTACAGAAAACCAACTTTGAATAGAAAGGCAGAGAACGACGATCGTTAGCAGGTCTTTTCCCATCCTAGAGGGAAAAAACTTTCCAACAATTGACAATTGATAGACGGAAAGCGGCAGCCGAGGGGAAAATTTGATGTAGCTTCTAATTTGGAAGCAAAAACCTTGAAACATTGTATGGATTACTAGCAAACGAGGACTAAAGCCTAGCTTCTAGCTTTTATTTATACTCTAGACCTTCATTTTTCAATTCTTTATTTGCTTTAAAATAAATTTGTAAGAGTGTAGAATGAGCCCAATTATAAGAAAAATTTGAATATGTGAATGCGCACTTGACTGAAAGACTACAGTTTCTCACCAGATGCAGTTTAAACGCAATGTCTACTTAATTCTAAAATTGGCGAGTTTTTGATGCACTAAAATAGCGAGGCTACTAACTATGTAATTGTCCAATCTTGCTGCAGAAGGTGTGATAGAAAGCGAAAAAATCGTCCCAGAAGATGGATGTTGCTGAGGTAGCCACGCCCATCAGCATAGGTGGTCTAAAGGTCATGAGGCCGAAAGTAGCTCAACAGTACTTAGTGATGTCGCAAATAGCCTTTCTCTGTAAAAAATTGACATTCTGCGTACTCTGCAGACGATTTTTGGGCGCATTACCTTTAGACTTTCCAAATGATGGGCGTGGCGACCTCAACATTATCCACTTTCTGGAGCGACTTTCTCGCTTTGGAATACATCTTTTGCCTTTGGACATAAACAAAATCAGCTGCATGGATTGTGTTTGTAATTTGGCAAAACTATATAGAAAGAAAACCACGAGAAATTTGTTGTAATAGTTTCGTGAAATAAAGTGATGAAGGAACCCTATATGAAGGAATTACGGTAGCTTTTTCAGACCTTCTACACTTCTTCGTCTGCAGAACGTGCACTTTACTGGAATTTGCAATTGCTACCAGTGCAGAATCTTTTTGTTTCTCTCTCTATTCCAATTTCATGCTAAATTAGAAATCAATGAGAACCAGCACCTAGGAGAACTCTCGGTACATTCATGTAAGGGCAAGTTTTAGTAAAAAGCTTAGTAAAGTAATCAGAGTTCTGCAAATAAAAGCCGAGGCATCGATTCCGAGAGAATTACCCTCCACCCCATCGTTAGCTGGCACCAAAGTACAGAATTCTCATTTTTCAACAGAGCAAAGTAATTAATTCTTATGCACTATGATTACAAACTAAATTGGTGGAGAGGTAAGTAGTTATGGTAATGGCACGTGGGTTTCGCAGCTAAGAATGACGAGATTTGCACTTGGGTTTGAGATTAACTCAAAGAACTTTTGAATGATTCATTTTGAGGTGTACTTGGAGATATAAATTTTGAGCACAAAGAATTTTCAAAAAGGCTGAAAATACATTGAAACAGAACCAGGATTAATGAAAGCTATGAGCTACTAGAGGCATTCTAATTTTAAAAAAATCCCATTTGAAATGAGAAATATTCGTTGATAGTAATCAAGTTCGTAGATTCACGTGTACTCAAACTACAAAGGAAAAAAATTCCTTAAAAAACTTAGTCACTCGAAATGTCATCTGCAGGCGTAGCTCAAGCCACAAAAAAATAATAGCTTCAGATTTTCTGAAAGTTTTCTAAAAAATAATGAATAAACTTAGCTATTTGTTCCACTTGAGTAACATTTCCGCCACGCCAAATGCAAAAAACGGGTTTAAGCTTTTTTTGGGAGACGATCAACAGATAAGCTCAATAATCTCCCTTTTTTCTCACTGCTAGATAGTTCCTAGAAAAAGACTTACCAAAAAAGCGCGATAGTAGAGCCGGACGTCTGGTAATTTTGCAAATAATTCTGTTTTATGAAGATAGTGCGTCAGAAATCATGGTCCTTATACAAATCTTCATCATCCATCTTTTCGCACTATGTCACAACTGTAGGTCATTCACAGTGCTAATATTCAAATTTCAATCCGATTTTTCGAGCACATATGTTGTTGGCAGGAAATTTTGAAGGGAGACTTAAATATTGGTTTCGAAAAAACTTAGTTTTCTGAATATTAGTTCTCTGGGCTTTGTACCGCATGAACGCAATAGAAAACCTTGTGTAGAACAAACAGGTTTTTAGAAAATGCAAAAAATAAGATGTAGGAAAAAAGCAGTTGATTTCAGAAAGTGTTACTTGATTGGTGATATGGAATTTGATTTAAAAAATTATAATAGAGCGGCGCAAATTGGAGGGTTTCCATTTCTAGAAAAGATAGATTACGGTAACAAGGTAGATAAAAAAGTGTGATGAAAAAAACTTAATTAAAACTTAATAACCGATAGAGATTATGTTTGCAAGTAAAGCTTACGAATAATTTTGAAATTATTGAGCTCGGTTTAGTGATGCTTAGATTAGTAGAAAGATTCCGCTCAAGTTTTTACCCAAAGGCAAGGTAATTGTTGCCTGGGTAAGTCGAGCATACTGAATCACAGCAGTTTTGCCTCCTAATATAAACAAATTCTTAGCTTATGAATCGTACTTTGTAGGCAAATACTAACTTTAAAAGAACCCGCGAAGAATCGCTACTGGTTTCTCAAGTATCGGTTACCGTAACTCAACAACGGTAAAGTCAACATTACCACGTGTGGTTATTGTCATCCAAAGCAAAGAAAAACACTTCCGATTTAGTCCCCTCCAGCTAGGCTATTCAAGTCAAAAATCATGCCCCCACGTGGTACTCATAGTACAGAAATTTCCAAAGATCTTGACCTCAACGTCAATATCCCGAAATGGCACTTTAGAATTTATTTGCAAGACGATGTTAAAAATCACACTTGAAACTCTACAACATTTCGCTACGACTACAAACAAGAAATGCAAATAAATCTTCATTGTGTTCCATTTTTAGAATTTATGACAAATATTCAAATAAAAACCCCACGTGGCACTACTTCCACTCACGTTCTACAACACCAAATATGCGTCATAAAATATTTTGGCGTGCAAGTTCAAGTATAGCACGTGGGATAACCGGAAGTGCGAATTTTTCAATGCTCAAGTTTTCAAACGGTGACCTGACCATTTTTGAAAAAAAAGTTACATCTTCTAAGCCTAGGAAGCAAAGTAACAAAGGCAGTCGATTTATATTGCTAAGTGGCGCAAACGCGAACTAATGATGAAAGGTGCTCCAACGCCGCGTTCGCGCCGCTTCTCAACATAAACCGACTCTCTTCGTTAGAAGACAACCTTTGGTTGGTCCCTACAGTGAGATGATTTTCACGGTCAGTCACCTTCTTCTGCGTCTAGCCTTTACATAAAAGTGCATGGTCTCCCTTATGACAACAGTCATTTGTGCAATTGCACTAATTCGGAATGTGCAGGATGGCAAGCTGGCAGATAATTGATATCATTGCAGCATATAAACGAAAATTCACACTCTTGCATCAAGTAGATTGAGCGAAGCCACCCTATGGCCATCCTTGCCAGTGCAAACAAAAAAAAAGGTGCAATTGCACGAAGTGACGGCTGCATGAAGACTACCATAATCTTAACACTCCTCTAAGCCAGAAAAATTAGCGCAAAATATGTGCCAATGTGAGAACTTGAAATATTAGGTCTGTATTGAAAATTAGCATAAGATTACACATAACTGGAGTCAAGGAATCCTTCCGGCTATACAAGTCCTAAGATCAGATAACTGTTTCATCATTTGCAACATTCAGTTAGAAAACATATATCAATACATTTTCCATTTCCCCCACCTTTTTTCAACAAGTACCAATTTACGCGTGAAATTCTGCTTACTCATTGTTTCTTTGCCAAGTTTTTTTTTCAATTTCTTACCAAATATTTTGCTACGTAACGCAAAAAATTATCTCACGACGTACTAACAATAGTTCAGCGTTATAAATGTCATTTCCAAGCAATGTACCAATGAAAATTTGTACCTAAAAAGTAAGACGACGTTTTTACGATGTAGGAATTACGGGGTAAGCATATCACACGTGCGATTCAGGAGTTCAACTGTCTACCATAATCATATTCGCTTCTCCAAATATTTTTCTTCCTGGAGCACCTTTTGTCATGGAAGCGAACCAGGTTTTCCGCCGATATCAATTCGAACCTCTTCTTATATCATTCTGACCATGTTTCGCACCGTCAGGTTAAGAAAGTTATCCCGTAATCGTTTTCTGAGGTGCCGATTTATTTTTGTTATACGCACATTGTGTGCACCTCAAGTTATTTTTGAACAGCATATCTCATCATTTGAGCCCATAAATATGAACTTCATCGACAACACTCGACCAGCCTGAGTAGTTGACAACACGAATTTTGGTGATTTTGTTCATACATTCAAAGATCTACAAAGTATGACATTCCAGATGAAGAAATTATAACAATGACGATTCTCTCACGTTGTTCTTTCGGTACGTCTTATTTCCTGGAGCCGCAGAGACCAAAACTCGTTTTCTTTCAAATCTGTAAAACCTGCACGCGATAATAACGGATAGATTTCATGATTACGCCTACATTTTTTGCAGTATTTCCAGGAGCACTCAAATAAGCCAAAATGCTTAAACCTACTAACATCATGTTCTCATTTTGTATATTATAGGCCCGCAGTAAACCCCACTTTAGGCGATATTCCAGTATACCGACCCCAAAAATTAAAAATCTCGGATTTCGCTCAAACTCGTTATAGGGGGGTTATTGGATCCGCTGATGCCGAATATCATATTGATTCCGTGCGATAGCGCCATTTTCCGGGGGTTACGGTAGGTATACGGTAGGAGGTCAAAATCACAGAATTCCCTGAAACTTGGTGGAGGGGGGTTATCTGACATGCTGAACACGAATATGATATCCATTCGTTACGGTAGTACGGTAGCACTTCATTCCGGGGTTACGGTGGGTATACGGTAAGGGGTCAGAATCACGATATCCGCTGAAACTTCGGGTATGGGGGTTATTTGACATGCTGATCACGATTACGATGTTTATTAGTTACGATAGTGCCTCATTCCGACGTTACGTTGGATATACATTACCAATACCACCGCTAGATCGAGATTCAGGGCTTGAAATCTCAGTCACACGTCGAAAATTTCCTCCCCCTGCTTTGCTTAGGCAAAAGCCGCCGCATGGTGTATCGCGCGCGGCGGTGGGTGTGGAAAGCAGTGAATGAGACCCTCTTACAGTATACCCACCGTAACCCCGGAGTGAGGTGCTACCGTAACGAATGGATATGATATTCGTGTTCGGCATGTCAAATAACCCCCCCTCCACCAAGTTTCATAGAATTTTGTGATGACATCCTACCGTATACCCACCGTAACCCCCGGAAAATGGCGCTATCGCACGGAATTAATATGATATTCGGCATCAGCGGATCGAATAACCCCCCTATACCGAGTTTGAGCGAAATCCGAGATTTTTAATTTTTGGGGTCGGTATACTGGAATAGTACCCCACTTTACTTCAAATGATCTTAACTGAGGGGCTGATGAGGTATTTAAGTTATACTGACCAGCGGCCACTCCCACATGCTTAAGAATGCGACCTGATCTGACAGGTGAGCGTCAGGCCAGGTGCCGCGATGAATTCACCTGAAATCCGCAAAAGCAGCGTCGATTTTGAGATGAATTGACCGAAATAGTGTGCAAAGGATGAGACGCAGAGAAAAATCCCGTAAGTTGCTCGTGAGTAACTTACGGGACATCTTATTTGGCGTGTTGTTGCGTACAAGAACGCGCAAAACTGCACAATACCGGTCCAAAAAGGAAAGGATCAATGAACAGCTGATTTCGGCAAGAAAACAAGAGAATAGGTTTTTTCCTTTTTGCAGGGGTTGCGTAGGTTATTTCTACAAAAGTTAGAGCGACAATCTCTATATTTATTTCCATTCGATTTTGTCCCTACTTCCTCAATTTTTGATGAAATCTTTGTTAAAAAAACGCAGTTTTATTTTTTGCATTCTTTTGGTTTGTGGTAGGTGTTTCCTCTTTGATAACGCGCAAGATTTTTTTACCTGAAAAGCATCCGCATCTAGATTAAATCTCGCCGGATGCTGGACTGAGGCGCCCCACGATCAACTCAGGTCCGTTCCAGGGCAGATCCCCTGAAGAGGGGTTTACTACGGGCCATACGCTTTCTCACGTGTTCTCCCGCGGAGAAGCTCCAATGTCCCCTTTTTATTTCCAGAAACTGAGATAGGCCCAATCATTACGAAGTATTCCTTTCAGCGTCTTTCAGTTTTAAGCAGGGCTGTGCACTTGGAGCCAAGGCACTTCGTGGCAGGACCATGTCTGTCCTCTCCTCACCTTCTCAGTCTCTCTTCACTAGCACATTGGCAGTGCGCGCACGCAAATACGGACGCATAATAAATCAGGCGACCGTTTCAAATAATCCGAAACAAAATCCACTCCTTTTGAATAGGGTTTTTGTCACTTTTGCGCATTTGTGCTCTAGAGCGGCGTTTGTCTGAATATTCAGGTTTTACAGCTTTTCTCTTGGAAAGCTCAGCAAGTTGTCTAGAGCAGTAGCACTTCTGCACCAATAAGGAAGGACTTAGCATTATTTCAATTCTAAAACTCAACGTGTGCGGGCACGGTATTTCCTAAGCCCATTTATTCAAACTGTATATCAACAAGGGCAGAAAACTAGTATTTGGTCAAACCTTCGAAACCTTCAAAAAACGATTTTCTCATATTCTATCAAGGATAAGCATTGAACAACAACAAAGAACGTGATTTTTTGACGACGTCATAAATCTCCAAACTGTTATGTTTTCTGGTCGGAAATTCATTGCACCATTAAACTTGCGAATCTGATTGATTATTATAATTTTGTCATGAAATATTACGTAAATGAGTGCGATATGAGGACAACAAATTTGAGGAAAATAAATCAGACAAAGATTTAGAGATACGAATCAGAAAACAAAATAATCTTTTATGACTGCCCTTACCACGTGGTACAGAGCTTATTATCCTATGCCAATCCGTACTAGAAATTCGAGCCCTTGAGTATTTTTGCACGGGTTTTCCATTTTAAGACAACGAGTACTGCTGTACTATCGCATTACAATGTTGAATTAGCATAAAACGTTGGCGAAAAATCTGCTCGGGTTTCGCGAAGTGTTTGGCAAATATTTGGCAAAAGTTTGGCACCGTAAATTTAATTGCATTAAGTTCGTGTAAGGCATGCTGCCATAAAAAATTGCAAAAAACAAAAATTGAATCATGAAAGCTGTACTGTGAAAGAAAAGCTCATAGAAAGTTGATGATTTGGTTCTTACCTAAAAAAAAGTTCCATACAAAGCTATGGCCAAATTTCGCAGACTATCTGAAATGTGGGTGAAGAAGACAAAAATATTATATATAGCTGTGGGGAATCAGATATATTGCCTATCAAATTTTTAAAGGGAAATATGGCCACATAACAACTAATATAAGTCGCAAACCAACTACTTTATTAAGCAAACAAACTGGATCGGAGTCCAACTTTGGAATGCGAGGAATTCTCCAGTTTAATAATGAGTTTGCAGTTTCGAAGTTTTATAAGAGTGAGGCACAATTTGAACTGCTGATCCCGTCTGTAATGTTGAGAAGGAAAGTAATTATCATTCTTTATGGTGCTATAAAATTAGAAAAGCTTTGATTCACGACCAACAAAATGTGCGACAAAGAAATAGCACACTTCAAACCATTTTGATGTGATTTATTCAGTCGTGCCATAAAATTTGGGTATTTAGACAAGCATTGACAATGAATGTGGAGAATTATAGCTTAAACAATTTATGTTCCATCTTCCAACCTCGGATATTTTTTGGGGGTAATTACTCAGGTTCTCGAACAAATACGCAATTTGGCAAATCAAATCTAGAAGTGGTGACGTACAAGATACAGACGAACATAAAAAGCTTGGAAGGGAAATTTCCAACCACTGCCTCTCCTACGTAAGAATCTTTCAAATTTTTATCCAAGCTCAAGCTCTCAGATACATGATGTAACCCTTGATTCAACTGGCTTGCCGTCTGAAAGGCGGGGCTTTGTGACCTGATTGACGCCGCTCGCGCCCGCGACGAGTCTGCGTCTCATTTGCGCGTGTGCTCTCTGATCACTATCTATCCTCAACTAGGTCACGAAGCTCCGCCTTCCATACACTAAGCCCGTTGAATCAAAGGGTAGGTAGATGGCAAAACAATTGGGCAATTTAACGAATAGACCAAATGAGAGTAATAAAAGGTTTTTCACCTACTTTGCATTTTTTGATTTCTTTTTCGAATTTTCGCAGAAAAACTGAGAACGTCACTAAATAGGTGAATTTCATTCACAAAAAACCATTCATAAATGGAAAGGAAATGCGCAATATTGAGCGACTGAAATATTAGGTTGATTCATAATTAATGCACGTTTTCTATGCTTCAACTTTCAGCCGATATAATTCTTTCTTGAAAAGACATATCCATGCGCAATAAAAACTACTGTAACAACCAAGTCAATGGCTATAGAACAAATACTTTTACGTGACTGTATCTATCACAAGAAAGATTTTCTGGCCTAAAGATTGCCAACAACTTTTTTCAGAAGCCTCCACTTTGAGAAAGCATAACTTATGTTGAAATAAAGAAGGATAAAGCAGACTTCGTTCTTCTTGTAGCCAAAGGCCCTTTGAGCGGTAATGCCAAGTTTGGATTTAACGGAAAATTTTTGAAAGAAAATATCGCGAAAAAGTCGAAAGCACTCACTTTTTTCTTGCATCTCGGCGGGTTCAAAAATCGGTCATTTTTGAAATTATCTCGTTTTTCTCCGCTGGAAAGTGGGAAAACCCTACCACTATTCCACCATCAAATGAACTAGGTCTACCCTTGCTGGATAGTGCAAAAAACCTGCAATCGCCTTTTGCTTTAAAGTTTTCTATGGCACGGAAGGGCCGAGACGATCATTCAAGTTCGCAATTGATTTTCTCGGCTCAGAATTCATGGAGCATTGATTTTCTCGGCTCAGAATTCATGGAGAATTTCGTTCAAATAGCATCTTGTAGCATAAAGTTTTCTAATCCTTATGCATATTTTTTTGAAATTAATCCGGCTATTCCTCATGGATTTAGGGCAAAAAGAGTGAAAAGCAAAAATTTTGGGACTTAGTTTCTTCCATTTGAAGGCTCAGAACTTTGGAATGAACTGAGATTTACGAAAGCGAAGGGACACGTAAGAAACTGGAAGAAACGCTCTTTTAGATAGCATATAAAGTTTTTGAGAAAGCTGATTACACATTAAATACCAGCTTCTAGAAGAAGAGGTGAGAAAAAGTGCATTAATTTATGAATCAACCTAATACTTTGACTAAACAAAACACCCCACAAATAAAGATTTTTCGAGCAAGAATGTTGCCATATACAAAAGAAACGGCCAAATTTAAGATAAAAAAATGAGGAATGCTTTGTGAAAAAGATTAAATGCCTAGATAAAAACATTCATTGAACCATTTGGGCAGCTATCAATGGACAATAACTATTCAAAAACTCAAACGACAGAGGATGACATTTACGAAAAGAATAAAACCTCTCTTCTGAATGGCTATACGTGATTGCTTATGGCAATTTGATTACCCAGAAGAAAGTGCCTACATCGAAGATTCGCAAATCGAGTCCAGCGATCTTTGAAAGTATGTAACCTTTGGTTCAACTGGCTTGGCTTCAGGAAGGCGGAGCATTGTGACCTAATTGAGGCCGCTCGCGCCCGCGACGCACCTGCGTCTCTCTCGCGCAAGCGCTCTCTGATCGTTACCTAGCCTTACTTAGGTCACCGAGCTCCGCTTTCAGGAATCCAAGCCAACTGAATCAAATGGTAAGTTGTAAATCAAAGTAAAATCAAAAATGATAACTACCATTTCACAACTTTGGGAAAATCAACGAACATAGGATGATGTCAAATTTACGTGTTCGATTCGGCTGTGAGATGATAGCGACATAAAAACTTTTCACGGGCGCTTCCGTTCAAAAATGGATTGATACATCATTCAATATGCAAAAAAAGTTTCGTTGGGCCCTATTTGCACTCGTCACTGGATCATTGGACTGATCATTTAGCAAATTATAGTTTTTGCTAAAGAAGTCACTCTCAATAAGTCTTGATCAAAGTTATTCTAGAATAAGGAATCTTAATTTAACGCATTCTATCGGCCCAAGGCATGCCTCGAGCGATGGAAATTTGCCAGATATATTTAAAATCAATATGTAGATCCCAAAGGCGCAGCACGTATAACTTTCGTAGATTGGTAAAATGCCTTATCTTCCTTGCATTCAGAAGCTCCTGACGATGAGTTATGATCAATTGAAGTATTACCAAATCGCGTGAGGTATGTTTACGGCAATAAGAAGGTAAAAATGAGAAAAGAAATTCATTGATTAACTAGGGGACCTACAGTCTGTGTCAACGATGTGCTCCCTTTTCCATCAGCTCAAGCGCAGCACTAGAGTTCTGCGCCGCGTTCACGGGCGTATCACTTTAGCGTTTCAAATCTGCCGCATCGATCGGAGATCGCTGCCCAATGCCTACACGCTGCGCAGGCCTAGTTGCTACAGAAAAGAGAGCACGTGCTTGACACAGACTATATGCCTCGATAAGCAATCTGAAGCCACTAACATAAAATGCTTATCTCAGTGAATTTTCATGGAAATTTTTCAATTTATAGAAAACAACTCTCGAAAAATTTCCGAGGGATTGGTAGCCATGAAATTACAAACAGTGTGTAGAACAGGAATAGCCCATTGTAGCCTTTCGCAGAAAAATTGTGACCAATGTTTTCATCTTTTGGAACGATTGTTTGATTGATGGGTGCTCTTAGGTGACTCAACACCACCGCGACAAAGGTTTAAAAAAGAGGTATCTCTCCAGCGAATGCTTCCGTTCAGATCATGAAAACGTTCTAGACTAAGCCAGGTTCGAATAGCAAGCAGTCGGGATGCTGTGCTAAGATTAAGATATTGGGCTGCAAAACTTGCACCATTTTCAAGAAAAAACTACCTTAACGATCTTGTTACTATTAGGTTGTAAAGAAAGTTCTTTACAATCTTTACAAAGCCAATTCTTTTCATAACTACCAAAAACGAATGTGAATGCAAGGGGATGGTTTGAGATGTGTTCTTAGTGTGCTATGGCCCCAGCTACCCAGCACGCTATTCATCTCGAAAAAAGTGACAATCAACTATTCGATTCGTCCGCCTAGGGTTAAGTTGGTCAGCCAAGCCCTGGTAAATTCGGTCAACATCTGTGTCTGGGTAGGGAAAAGGATCTCGGCAGGGGGATTTTCTCACCTTCCGAAGAAGGAAAACGACCTGAAGAATCCTGCAAGGGACCAATATCGACGTTCACTCGTTCTTTTCTTTTTTCTTCTTTTAAACGGTGCACCTCTGTGTGTGTATCAATAAACAATAAACAATAAACTAGGAAGATATGCCAAGAAAAGGAGAAAAATCCGTTGCGCTTAGGTCCGCGAAAAGGCACATTTTTCAGAATATGGACACGCACAACTTCCAAAAGCTTGATTTAAAAATCCTTTTCATACCCTGTATACTAGATGAAGCGCTACCCGACTATCGCTTGTCCCGGTACTTGGGCTTTTTTGCAAGCAAGAAATAACTCATTGAATCCAAAGGTCAAAAAATCAAACTCGCCAC
Organism: Cylicocyclus nassatus; assembly: GCA_958299035.1. Classification (NCBI taxonomy): domain Eukaryota; kingdom Metazoa; phylum Nematoda; class Chromadorea; order Rhabditida; family Strongylidae; genus Cylicocyclus; species Cylicocyclus nassatus. Next base: position 7,017,903 of record CATQJL010000305.1, on the reverse strand, counting down.
ATGTTTTAAAACGCAGCCAGCACGCTTCTTGAAAAAAAGCATCGGTGACGTAACTAATCGTAGTCTAAGCTTATCAGTACTAATGACCAAAATGTCGTTGAATGACTGTCACTCATTATGAAGATATAAATAAAAGAATTTAGCTTAACGTCTATTGGCAGAACTTTCTTTACAACCTAGTATTACAAACTCTTGAAAAGAACAAATCATGTACTTGTTAAAGGTGGCTCGTAAGCTCCGTGCAAAGTTCTAGGTGCAGAAAAAAATGAAAGAATGGGGTCGTCCAAGCTTCGGTAAATTTGAGCAAGCCCATTAGAAATCTAGAAACCATGAAAGAATCCAAAATGGTCAATACTATAGATTTTGGGACCTCCTCTTTCTAAATGTGCAAAGTTTGTGCCGATCGAATATTTTTATGGAAAGCTACAATTTCCGAGAAAAATGCCAAAAATGGAAAGAACGGAAAATTGATTTCATGGCATTTTTCTCAAAAATCATAACTTTCATGAAGAAGCTCAATCAGCACAATTTGCAAAGTTAGAATAGAAAAACGAGGTCTTTGAAGCTTGGCAAAATTTTCGCTTGTGCAGAGGAACGCTGCAACCAAGCTCGCAAAATGCATATATGAATGAGAAGAAATAAGAAAAGCAATATATGCAACTTTATGCAAATTGGAAAATCTCTTGGAGAAATCCTTCCTGCAAACATTGCATGCCATCAAGCAGATAGCTGGAAAAGTTCCAAACGCTGGAATGTCGACTATTTCACTCAAAAATTTAGCAAAACCCATGGAAACTCATTTTTCTGTTGCAGCGAATTATGACCTTCTAAATTTTTTTCCAACAAGGAAGAGGAGAGAAAAGGAAGAGCAAGGAAGAGCTTCGAATTAGCAGTGCCAGTTTGAAATTTCTCCTTGGAAAATGATCAAATCCAGTCGGATAATCTTGCAGTGAGTTATATTCCGAGACACATGAGAAGGAAGAAAGACTTGGATATCAGAATTTCGAACCCGGAACACATTTAGTAGGTAGGACTCCTCCTAAAGACATAAATTGATAGAATTTAAAGACCCAGATTTTTGAAAAATATGAAGCTAAACTGTCAATAATGATGTAAAGACCGGCAATTTGAACTAAAGACCAAAGAGAACACTATAGGCCCTCAAAACTTTCTTTCCTCGATAATTCTGGAGCATTTTCATAGAGTACTTTTTTGTAGTGAATAAATGTATTCTTAACTGCTTTTTCCAAAAACAAGAAGATTTATTCAAAATCATTTACAAAAAGCAAAACATGGGAAAAATTGGAAAAATTAGATCTCTGCCTCCTCAATGTGATACTTTTCACGAATGAAAATAGCTTCATTTTCTGGAAGGAGCTGACAAATGTGGACGAGTTCTAAAAAATTTGATTTTCTTAGTAATCGCATTATGTTACCATTGACAAAAATACCTTTCTTTTCATCATCACCCAATAGCATCACTAATAACTCAAATCGTGGAACTTCCGCTAGATGAAGTAAGCACGCCGAAACTTCCACCGGATTTGCGCTTCCCATTGCCAGCAGAGGAACGAGACCTCGGATGAGTCGGCCCAGCATTTCTGTTTCCATCAGGTCACCGAATAGAGAGGGGTATATCGTTGTGGGTATAGCCTAAAATGGAAAGGCTTGATTGTAAAGGCATAAGGTTCCTTTTTCTTTGTCGTTGATTTATACGTATGCTAAGAACAGCATTAGTAAGATTTGACGATTGATATAGTGCACCTGCGGTGATGACAACATCTGCGCGAAACAAATTTCATGCTCATAAAGCCAATATCGTGCTTGCAAATTGCGCGTCAGAAATAGTTACGGAGCGCGCATTGCCTTGTTTACGCGTAAATGTTGTCAGCAACGCAAAAACACTACATTAAACGTCGCATCTACTGTGTTCATACCATTACATACAAACCTATTTCCTGTGTCTGTATCCAGCAGACTCATAACCCTATGACAACTACAGGTGTATAGTTTATCAACCGCACGGACTGGTAGCGTTTGCGGCGGCCGCCACACGGCTAAAACTTGCGAGGGCGCAACTTGTACAATGGCGGCGCGTCGCGCTCCGCAGTGGCGGCTAGTCCGTGCGGTTGATGATATTCGTTTAGAATAGAAACATAACTTTTTATGTATCATAAAAACTATGATTTAATATTATTTCTAACTCACTAAAAAGTACTTCGCAAAATTCTCGGGTGGCAATCGCTCCATCTCTCGATAATCCTTTGAAAATTGTCGCAAAGAGGTTGGCACAGCAAAATGAACAGGACCATGTTCTTCTGCTAGATTTTCGTCATTTGTTTCCTTCTAAATTGATATTTTTGATGAACCCCGTATGATGAGCAACATCAGACATATGTACAGTCTCACTGACCACTTTTTCCAAATCTGTTTTCTCATCTTTCCGCGGCAGATCGATGACGATTTCGACAAACTCGGAGTCAGAACGTATCTCATCACCTTTTTCTACACATGGCACTACAATCACTTCAGCGTCAGACTGAAATTACTACAAATCGGATTTTACGATGTTGAAGAAAATAAAGTAAAACACGTAGGGCGATCATAGTTATATACATACCTGATTCGCAAGATTTTTCAACATTGTTTCCGCAGCCGAGTTCGGGGCAACCTTCAGACAGCGCTCCAAATCTTTGCGAGCGGATGCTTTGAGTCCGACTTTTTCAAGAGCATGCGCTCTCCTTAATGTGCTTGGTAAGCTGTTAAGGTCAGCAGAAACATTACCTGTAAAGGACTTTGCCCATTTTCGAGTCGAGTTCAAGCGCTCGATTGCAGTCCATAAGAGCCTTCGCCCATTCTTCGAGATTTAGGTAGGATTGGGCTCGATTAGCTAGGTAAAAAATCGCTAGGAAATGTCATAAGAGCCAAAGGCAAGAGTCGGAGATTATCCATGTCCAAATGTCGCCAGTGCCCAATTTCCCAGATGATTATAATAACAAACAATGCTCGAGCGGGTGTTGGTCACTTACCATTTTCAACTTCTACATAAAAACTGTGGAAGAGATATGCTAGGCAGTAAATCTGAGACCGGCAAATAATGCAAAATTACCAAGAACAGTGGCTGACTGTTCCAGTTGCAGACTCTGTGTGTAAAGTTCAATAGCTTTGTGATAGCGTTTCTCTCGGAAGCATGTGTTGCCTTCTTCTTTCAATTTTAACGCCTCAGCAGACATTCCTAACAAATTGAATAGGAATAAATACTTAGATATTTCTTCATGTGGATGAAATGGGCTCAAAAATCTTTCATATTCTCAGTATTTTCAAAAGAAAAATCTTATGGTACAGAAAAAACGCGTAAGTGAATTATTTACTAATAAATAAAAAATCACAGATAAATTGCACCGATTCAATAAGCAAACAAATTATGAACATCAACAATGAGCTCATCGCACTTTGTACAAAAATAACGTCCTCAATACAAGTTAATCCTGAGATTTTTATAATCATGGCGGAGCTTTAGGAAGTCTTGTATGAGTGTATGATCAACATCGGCCTAGAACCAGAGTATTTTTTGAAAAAAAAAGAGAAACGCAAAATATCACCCACCAGCATTGGACTATGAGCAGCATCGGCAAGATTCTCTGGCAGTACCACAAGGAGATTCGCCAAAGCGTGCAAGCTCTCGAACTGCCTCGAGGCCGTGGCTTCGAGTCGCCATTGGGATACACATTTTCGGTACTCATTGAGGTCACACAGCAAAAGCATAGCTCCAGCAGAATTGAATATGAACTAGAAAATCAGAATAATCAGGAAGATCTCAATTTCATGAAGTAGAACAGCAGAAGTCGCAAAATAAAATATTATTGGCACCACCTACCTGCTGAATATGATGTAAGAGCAGTTTGTACAGCCGATTAGCGAGCTCTGTTTGTAAGACGACCAAATTTCCCCCATCACAGCCTCTTTCCATAGCAGCTGCTTGTGACATAAGGAAACGCACCACTTGTTGACAAGGCTGAAAACAATGAAAAAAACAAATCTACGCTAAAGTTATGTGATTTTACGTCACAAAACAAATGGAAATAGCGAAAACAAACAAAAAATTGTCTCACCGCTGATGCTGCAAGGTTGATCTGCTGATTATCAGGCCGGAAGTCTGCCTTTTTCTGCTCCGATGTCAGCACAAATCGGACATAACCAACTATTGCATTCAACTGTCGTTCCAGTCCCATGTTGATCTTCTGCTCAAGCGAGCGCAATGAAGACGACCATTTTTTTGCTACACACTGCTCCACCACGGATCCCCTAAACATGAACAAGATGCTTCCTTGTATCGTCCCGCAAAAGATGCATGAGCTCACTTTATCAATGGAAGCACAGAATCTTCATACTGTTTCATCAACAAAAGTACTATTGTTGTATTCTGCGAAACTACGGAGAAAAAGTAAGCAGGAGGGCTGACTTTCGGTTCAGCCAAACTGATTCCTGCAAATGCTCATTTCACGTAACAGTCACTACAATGATTATAGAAAAATGAGACAAAATATCACCAACCAGCAATGGCTAATTCAACGGCGTAGTCCAAATGTTCAGAGTACAAGTACTTCAGCAGGATATCCAGAATGTTTTCGCATTGCTTGGGGACTTCAGATTTCTCGCAAAGCTAAACAATGCGCTGTTTCAGGCGGATAACGGTTGTGAGAATGAAGAATGAAATTAGGAAGCAGAACCATACAAAAAAAATCAAGAAAAGACGAAAACGTCAAAATTGCATGCTTCAAACACGGTGCCAATTGCCATTCAAATTTAGCCCATCTATGTCCGAGTAAGCTCATACTCAACTCAACGTCAAAATCTTGTGGATTTGTCAACTGTTTTTACAAAATGCAACATGCTTCATTCGCAAGTTTTTGGCAAGAAAGAGAATATGCAAACAAGTTGCATATAGACAGAAGAGATGTAGAGAAATCTTCTGACAGAAAGATGAAGTAAGACAAATAAGATCTATTCAAAACTTACAGACCATTAAACAGGAAAAACTATGTAATGAGATAGTACTCACCTGCGAAGCTCGGTTGAAAGCATTCTTCGTTTCTTGCAGAATACTAATTGCAACATCCTCAGACAAGAATGTTTCACCACCATAAGTCTCCACATTGAGAAGACGAGCTTGTACGTCTCTTTTCAGTTCTTGTAACCTGATAAAGTCAGTTTGCACAAAGCATTAAGTCACTCTATGTCTGAAGCATACCCTCCGCTATGGATCTGCTTTTTGGTATGTCTCTTTGACTCATAAAAGCGATGTAGTATGCTACTACACTGAGCGTGAAGATATTCCAATTCTTCATTTGTATAAGTCGAAAGATACCTAATTCAAGATGATATAACAATGTGCACTTTTATGATTGAATAACCAGAAATGCATATTGTGCGCACCTATCAAATATGGATCGCGTAAGAGTGGGAAGGAATGAAGCATCAGAGCTGACGTGCAAAGCGTCCAGGTCCTTGTTGAGGCGAAGAATGCTTAAATCTGTATATGGACAAAGAATATGCATTTTGAAAACAATGGCTTGGGTAGACGGCAATGGCTTGAAAATTCGTTTTTGCAACAAGAGTGTGCCAAATGAGAAGAAAAAAAGCTTATAAAATATGCAAAATGAAACGGAAAAAAGAGATAATGTAAATAACCTGGTATACGCATGTGCCAATCCTATCAAATATCCTTCACGGTCTTCGCTATCTTTACAATCCCTAAGCTTTGCGTAGATGTGATCCTTTAATCGACCCGTGTATAGACTGAGTATCTGTAAAAGAGATGAATAAGAAGTAAGTGATGAAGAAAGTGATGGTCATACCAATTTTTGCACTACAGCCATCGGACTAGGAAATATCGCCTCAATCTTCGGTTTATTATTGCGAACTAACTGTAGAGCTTCATCATAGACGTCATCGCTACCACTTCGGAACAATGATAGGATAAACTCCACGTACCGAGAAACGCAATGCGAGTAACCCTGAAAAAATAAATCAACGAAGATGAGGTAGATTCCAAAATTCTCTAACCTTAAACTCGCTTAGGATTTTTGCTACTTCAGCCATTTTCTTCTCGTCTCGTTGAGCACGGCCAAACTCATCAATGAGCAACCTTTCCACCTCTTCATATCTACAGAACTTCCGATTATCGAATTCAAAACTAAAAGCATGATTTACCTATGAGCTATTCTAGCTTGGACGGTGGCGAACTTTTCCTTGGATAGTTCTTGTGATATAGAATACAGTTTTTGCACAAGATCAGCTGATTCTAACAGCTAGAAAAGAAAGATAACAATTTGTATGAAAAATAATTTCAGCAGGAAGATACCTTGTCTGGGTCGGTGAAGATCATGGAGTTCAAGGGCTGATCGGAGAGGAATTCGTCAAAATGCTGGATTAGCTGCAGGGCATCGTGAGCTCGTTGCCTCGGTTGATGAACCTCAAGGAAAATTCTAATTCTCAAAGGCTATGCGAAATTCAGTTAGAAAAACTGCGATATGACAAACATGGTTGTGAAGAGCAGCAACGTGCTAGTCTTTAGTGAAACTCTGTTAATGGGCCAATAAATGCAAACCCAAATACAAAAGATCCTTACCGATTCCAGCTGATCACCCAAGTGGACTACTTTGGTGGACACAGATTGCATGGTTGCATCAAGTTGCTAAAATTAAATTCAGAAAATCAAGATCATCATTATAGGAAATGATCTACCTTGACTTTATCTATAGCTTCAGCATTCCTCTCATACAACCGCTGCAACTGATTAACATATTCACGTTTTTCTTTATTGAGTTCGTGCTCGAGTATTGAAATTTTGCTCTAAACAAAAAACAATCAACTGAATATAATGACTTGGCTAAGAAATACCTGGAACTGATCGCAAAGCATTTGCAGACTTCCTATCTCCTCTTCGAATTTATTTTTCAGCAACACCGGGTCATTGATCGTTTCTGCTCCTCCGGTCATACGCCAAGCCACTCTTTCGACAAAATCTATCGCGTCAAACGGGTCCTGAAGAGCAAAAAGAGGACCATTTTGAAGAAGAAATTGGAAAAACTAAAGAATAAATAGTAACAAATCCGAAAGTTTATAACACTAGATAAATGAAAATCACCTGCTCCAGATCCTCGACATAAGTGGCGAAGTACTGACCGCTCATGTTGTAGCTGAGACCTCACCAATTTTCCCGTCCCAACGCCAATATGCCTAAAATGTTTTATTTCACATTTCACACAAATCACAGTTCTTCATATACAGAACGGCTAATACGAAAAAACGAGAGCTATACATATTGACAACGAAAAGTACATGAGGAGAAGGTTAGAAACCAGAAGAAAATGCCATCACAGTCTTGAACTATGTGTAAGGAGACTTGACTGATTGAATGGAGATCACAAAAAACGGATAATACTGCATGAAGAATAGGCGGTGAAAATATAGTTAGACTATGTGAGTGATATAGTCTCATATTAGGCACCAGAACTTTCATAAGACGGTTATAATGATGTTAGATTACTAGAAACTCCAAATTGCTGCACACCAGCCCTGTAATCCTTCTAGAAACAAATGAAAAAAATTCGGCTCAAGTTTTCATGAGTAAAGAGACAAATTAGGCATTTCTATCGAATGGTTTCGGGTTGGCCGGAGGCCGTCCTTGTCGATTAGAAGGTCCTGGTGCATTCGGATCCGTAGGCTCTTCATAAGTGGAAGATTCCATCTGAACCGTGTCAGCAGGTCGTTGTTCTTCTCCGTTGTTTGGAGACGCAGTTCCATCGTCCATATGGTCGTCGATCCCATGGTAGAGAGGAGAATAAAATGGCTTCTGCACAAAACGTAAGGAGGCGTTCTCTCCATTCCATCCTCTAGAGGTGCTCGGTCCAGCCTGGCCAACATCATCAGCTCTTGGCGGGCTCTGTGGAGGGCTGATCGCTCCATCTGTGGCAATCGTCCGTTCGGCTGAGCTGGACGGCAATGCAGTAGGTGGTGCAGGATCATCCTGTGTGCTGGTGGGCGGAGTTGTCCCAGCAGCTTGCTGTGCAGTTGGCTCAACTAGAAAATCCCATATAAGAATAGTGTCGTCATGAGAGCTGCTGACGATTTGAAAATCATCAAATTGCAGGCGAAATACGCGTCCAGTATGTTGTACCAAAGTGCTGAGACATAGCGAATTGGGCGATGAACGTGGGTCGAGCGCAGCTTCCAAGTCCCAAACTCGAATTTTTCCATCGTAAGCTCCAGAAACGATACGCTTATCATCGAAACGAATACATCGCACAAGTTCTTCATGGCCTTCAAGGACGCGCAAACATACTCCAGAATGAATATCCCACAGTCTGATAGTGTTGTCACTGGATCCCGAAACGACAAGGCGTCCTCGATACTGTAGACATGCAATACCTCGTTTGTGTCCAGAAAGAGTGCGTACGAATTCGTAACTGTCAGCAGACCAGACCTTTATGGTTCTGTCTCCAGACGCACTGACTATATAACGATCATCGAAGTCGACAACATTCACAGCGGCACGATGTCCTACCAGAACTCGCCGAAGATTTATTTCACGCGGGGACACCATGTCCCAAACAGCAATCGAACGATCTTTCGAACAAGTGACCATGATGCCATCGTTGAAACGAAGGTGTAGAACAGCTTCACAATGATGAATCAGCGTATTCAGACATTCTCCCGTCTTAACATCCCATACACGGACGGTAGCATCAGAAGAACCTGAGATGATGACCCTCTCGTCATACTGTAGACATAGCACAGAACCCGTATGTCCAGAAAGTACCCGTTCGCAGCTCAAATCCTGGCGATTCCATACTTTGATGGTATTGTCACGAAGTCCCGACACGATCTTCTCGTCGTCATATTGCAAACAATAAACTCCTTTACTATTCTCCGATCGGCAATTGATAGTGCTCAGTTTGTAAACGCCATTGCGCCAATTCGACTCGATCTTCGCGATGTCATTTACCACTTTTGGGAAAAGTTCTCTGTAGAATCGATGTTGTAACATGACCATCTCCGCAGAACCTCGCATCATCTCATATGGAACTCGATAGTTGTTACAAATCTCACTTGCGGCACATTCTCTCGTAGCCATGATGAATTTACGCCATTTTTTCTTCTCACTCAGTCCTCGCCACATATTGTCCAGTCGAACATTTCGTTCAATAAATTTCCTCCAAAGTTGGCCTCTAGCCAGCACTGCTCTCCATTTTGTGCTCACAGCTTCACAAGCGGCTAATGTTCGAGAATCCAAGTTGTAGAGAATAACTTCGGCAAGATGCTGCGGCAGCAAAGCGATAAAATCCCTTTGCAGCATCGGCTGAATCAGCATATGCGTGAAGAATAACTGATTATGAGACATGCGACTGAGAATGCGTTCGATAAAATCCAGCTGCTCATGCTCATTCCAGTTTAAGCTGAACTTCTCCAGAGTTGCATCGCATTCGCTTAGGTATTGATCGCTAAGACTATCACTTGGCTGGTGATCATCAGTCAGAGAAGTGTATTGCATCTTCTTATGCTTTCGGTAGATATTGATCTCCTAAACAGGTATAATAAATTTATGGTTATAATTCTTTTTCACGCAATATAGGAGCAGAAATCTTCCGCAAGCAATGCCGAACTTTCAATCCAAAGATAGCGTTTATACTCGCCATCAAATCTACAGTCACCTGGTGTGATTACACACAATTCAAAATTGCTTGCAATTTGATTACGGCCTGAAGATCCTGTTCAAGCGAGACAAACCTATACTGGAGCTAGTTTTCACCAGGTGACTGCAGATTCCCCGTAAATCTACTCAAATGTTTTCTTTCGCAGAGCAATGCATAGTCAACTCTTAGAAGTTTTGCGAACCAAAGAAACGCGCAAATATCACCGCTACGCCCGTCACAAAAGCATCACAGTGATGTACGCAACGCGTCACGAATCCGTAGCTTCAGAATTTCTTGAAACGACTATGCATGCAAAAAAAACCAGTCATATTGACCAGTTTTTCTCCCGAAAGCACAAAACACTACGCTAATGTACAGTGCAGTAAATTTGATGTTTGACATAGTGTACAGGGCCCCTAAATTGCAGAGTCGTTTGCACCAGCGGTCGCGCGACCGCGTCGCGCCCATGCATTTTGCCGGCGCCGGCGCCATCGATCGAGGCGGCGCCATTGATGCTCGGGCGCGACGCGGTCGCGCGACCGCTGGAGCAAACGACTCTGCAGTTTAGGAGCCCTGTATATTCTGCGGTGCCGACCACACTTGCTCGGAGAAAAATGCTATCCCTGTGATGTCGACGGCTTGCGCGCAATACGGCGTGGGACACGGTCATATTCTCACGCACAAGTGTTGTCGGCACCGAAGTGACGCTATAACGACTGTCAACTTAACTGTACTGTACAAACTACTCTTATTTTCGGCACTATCACCATATCTCCAACAACGAAAGCGATTCTAGATAATCATGGTTTTCACCTGGTGAAATACAACAGAACATTTTACTATGTACATTTTTATTGTACAGTACGGCACATTATAAAGGTCAGAGTTTGTAGATTAGTAACTCTTATTGTTCTAATATCTACCAATAAGATATACTAATGCCATCTGTACAAATCTGACGAGGATAAGCGAATCTTATTATTACGATGTTTCAAGTACAAAGGATTAAGGCTACATCGATATAGATCGAAATCAGTGAAACAATTCATAGCACATAGATGGCAATGACAGAACAATAAGACACAATTATGAGAAATCTTTTCTATTGTGGATTGACAATGAGGAGATTTCTGATACTTCTCTGACATTCGGTGCGTGCGGCGCGCGCTTGTTAATGGCCAGCAGTGCGGCCCGCGCGCCTAGATTTACGGGCTGGGTCATGTACCGTGCGGCCCGCGCGCCTTGTATCCTTAGCGTACGGCCCGCGCGCAATATATTCTCCCCGTGCCGCCCGCGCGCCTCCAATTCTCACACGCTATGAGCGTAATAGGTACCCGCGTGAGGTACGACGCTATGATTAGGCTGCTCCATCACTTGCGGAGCTGACTTAGGTATCATTTCTTGGCATTTGTGTAATCGTAGGAACATAAGAAGTTTCTTACTTCTACGGAGGTTATCCCTCGACAGCGTGTCGCGAATGGGTGCTGAACTTGAATTTTGAATTCTGTGAATTCAAATTCAAATTTTCGAATTTTTTGAGTTCGGAATTTTTTTGGACTGTGAAGTTGAGAATGCTCACGGCACCACGGAAGAAGAAAAAGAAGATCTATGAAAGAGACTTATTTTCTAGTAGCTTGCGGACGGAGCGCTTTCGATACCGTGCGGCCCGCGCGCATTCACCGTTCGGCCCGCGCGCACGGAGCGTTCGGCCCCCTCGCACTACAACTCAGACACTCGCTGCGGCGGCGCGCGCGTCTTATGCGTGCGGCCCCTCATGTCGCCCGCCGCCGGCCGTCAAATAGCGCGCGCGCCGCGAGTAGATGGCACGCGCGCCGCGAGTAAATGGTACGCGCGCCGTGAGTAGATGGGACGCGCGCCATACGATAATGGCACGCCGCTCGCACGGTATGAAATTTGCCATTCGCATTTGAAGCACTGCGAATCACGGTGAATCTGTGGTAGACCTGATGACAACCTTCAATTTCAGGCAAACAATGGCTTCAATTTCAAATATGAACTTGAAGTTTCCAAAGTTTCCAAATTTTTGAAATTTGAAAATTCAAATTTCAAAAATTTAAATTCCCAAACTTGAATTCAAACTCGGCACCTACTCGCGGTGCTTATGGGGACTGCGTCTCAATGGAAGAACTAGAAGAATCCCACTTGTGTTAATGAGACAACTCCATTGCGAAACAGCGATAACCTTAATGAATTGGCGATAAAGCACCCAAAACACTGCTTCGTACCTCACGCAGGTATCGCTTGTGCTTACAGCGTGTGAAAATGCGGAAGATATCATGGCACGCCACTCACTGATAGATTGCGCGCCGCTCGCACTCTCAACTAGGGCGCGCCGTTCGCAATACAGTGTTATAGTGGCGCGCGCGCCGCCGCGCCTAGTGTCGAATAAGCGCGCCGGCGGCCGTAATAAGGCGCGCCGCTCGTTGGCTGCGAACGATGGCGCGCCGCTCGCACTGCAGCCTCAACTGTGGCGCGCCGCTCGCACGGCAGCCTCAAATAGGGCGCGCCGCTCGCACGGCAGCATCAATTAGAGCGCGCCGCTTGCACTGTAGCGCTATTATGGCGCGCCCGCCGCCGCAGCGAGTGTCTGAGAAGGCGCCGCACGGGGAGCACGCGCGCGCCGCACGGACCGAATGTCAGAGTTGTTATTATCATACATAATTGAGCATTAGTCCCACCCCTTTACAGACAATTCCATGTGATATTGCTTAAGAGCAATTTTTGGCATCGGACCACGTAATAAATTATCAAACTACTATATACTATGAGGAAAACTGAGGAAAACTACACAGCAGTCGCAGCAGCAGCGTCACGCGCTGCTTGTTTCTCGGCCTTTTCTTCATCTCTGTTAAAGAACAGCAACGGAAACATTCCAATAATGCAACCAATTGAGAGACCAAAGGCACGAGAAGAATGGGTTGTCCAACGAGCCTAAAAGCAACTCACTAGGCTACCAATTTATGGAGTGAAGCAGTCGGCTCAAGGTACAACATACCTTCGAGCTATCGAGCTGCTCTGACGTCAGCACTGGATGTTTGATGCCAACTTTATTGACAAGGCCTTCTACATAATGTGCCAAACCTACGCCTGCCACGTCAGAGATGAGATTTCCAAGAGCTGCAGCAGCCATGGTGGAAAGGCAGAGAAACGCACCAAGTTGCTGAATAAAAATTGATCGACAAAATCGAAATGGTCCAGTTCACTACTCATATCTGAAGCAGATGTGCTTACAAAAATTCAGCTTTCTAGGAAAAAGGCTATACAGAATTCGATCCAATGAGTTTTTCTCTGAATACATGCCTAGCTATTAAGCGTTGAAGGCTGATGAGAAGGTGGACCACTTACATGCATATTAGATACTTACTGGAAGGCCTTAAAGGCAGCATCCGGGCAGATCTGCACCTATGGGGTTTTTACGTGGAAAGTACTTTTGGGGCCTTAACTAAGGCACTGCCCAAGCGGCAGCGCAGGTAGTGCTCTAACACCTGAGATATTCCCCTTGAAACTGGACCCCGCAATCGTATTCGCATGAATTCATGGCAGTTTCGCGCCAGGATCCACGCTTTACACCATGAATCCATGCGAAATACGATCGCGGGGTCCAGTTTCGAGAAGAATATCTCAGCCTTAGAGCACTACTTGAGGTGACGGTTTGGCAGTGACTTAGTTAGGGCCTCAAAATTACTATCCACGTGAGATCCCCATAGGTCCAGACTTGCCTGGACGCTGCCTTTAACTACGCCAATGCCCAAGCTGCAACTCATATGATTTTTCGAGACTAAAAACTAAAATCTGAACTGTTGCCCAGACCGTACTCTTTGACACAGATAATCATATGCCATACTCGAGAGACGTTAATGACTCTGCTGTGAAGAAAGTATGTCAGAAGCTCAAAAATCAAGAGGCATATAAAAAAACATGAACAATACGGTCAGATAATACTCATAAACGAAGCTCACCTGATCAATGTATTCTCCAGCGCAAATCATGATCAAATTATCAAGGAATCCGAAACCGATGAATGGCAAAGAATTCACCAGAAACAAGGAACGTATCTGTCCTCTGCTCATTGGAACGGGCTTCTCCTGGAAGCATAATAAGTTAGTCCTCTGAACAGACCATTCGTCATCTTTTGTAATCCTACTATACTGAAAATTGAGAGAAGATGACATACACCATCAACATCGTTTTGTGATGCCGATACGCAGCAACACTTGCACTTTGTTGGAATGCCGGTGCAGACAGGCGATTTCCGCTCATTCGAAAGATTGCGCGAATTGCTCAACAAAACTTCTGTCTGTACTTTGACGACAGATTACGATAAGAGTAAGGTGCAAAGCGTTGGTCCGACGTAACGCAAGGGAAAACGGGAACCAACATCATGGAAGTTCGATTTTATGTTTTTGCCATAATACTACAGCTTCTAGTACCAAGTAAACGTCCCTGCGTAATTCCCAATCAAAACTTCACAAACTTGGCGAAAACGCTGGCTAAGAACGCTTCATCGAGTTTAGATGGCATAAATAATTTGAGGCTCTCAGAAAGGGTATGGGCGACTACACCGCACTGAAAAAGGCTCCCCGCATTATCTAGGTTCACCGTCAGTGTAAAAAACTAAGAAGATGAAAGACTGAGGATTGATATAAGATTGTTACCCCATCCCAGCCAACTTTTAGCCTTTTCTTCACTTCTCGCGCGAGAAAATATGATCAGAACAACATTATTCAACTGTCTAGAAAAAAGACAAGCATGACTCAAAAAAGCTGAAAGTTCGTTATTGAGCTTTACTTCCATGATATCGACGGTATGGAAACTTATGAGACATATTCGAAAAACAAAGGACAATAGCTCGACACTCGACAACAGCACTTGTTCCATAGCCTCCCAAATAGGTAAGGAGAGAATATAAGCAAACATAGAATAAAAAATGCTACGAAAAATTGCGGTAAAACGAGAAGCCCAACTCCACGATAACTTACCGAATCTTGACGCGCAGCTAGTTCATCCAAAGCTTCGCGCAGCAATTTTTGCTCCCTTCGCGACAATCTTGTGGCTATCTAAAGAAAGATATCCTCATAACATAAAACAAAAACATCCTAATTATAGTGAAGTTTGCATACCTCTTGCGCGCCATAGGCATCTTCAACGACGATTTTATCATAGTAATGAAATGCGCTAGTGGTCGATTCACGTTTCACTACAGGCCACATTTCTATTGATAATCGTCGCTGGACAATTGGACAAACGACACTCGTTGTATCACATGAACGAGTGCTGTTGACGCGCGAAAGGAGACGTCCAGTCGAAGCCAATAGGCGCATGCGCTAAAAGTTGCGATATTGCAAGGAGCGGATAAAACAGAGAAGAAAATAAACGAAGAAACTACAGCAATAAAAAAACTTCAGCTGGACGCAATTATCTTTTCATGTTGACATTCACCCTAATTTCTCAGTGAATTCTTAATGAAGGAAAAACTACTAGGAAATGCTTTCTGACAAAAATAAGAGAAGAAAGGCGTTGAAAAAAGACACAACAGAAAAAAATGCGACATTCAAACTAAAGCTTTCGTGCAAGTGCAAAGCAATAACCGCAATAATGGCCGGTTTGCTCTCACATATTTAGCAAGAAAAAGAATCGTATGACGTCTATGCTTCGCAAATGCGACAGAAAAAAGATCTAAAAATCACCTAAAACACCTGCTAAAAAGTACCCTTTAAATGGCAACAGATAGAACTCAAATGATTAAAGGTGCATATCAAGAATATGGCAGGCTCCATCATGCGATGTGTCAGGCATTCTCTCGAAAAAAAACCTTTGTCAACATCATTGGCAATTGCACTTCAAAAAGAACTTCAAATCAAATCAGACTACGCAATAAATTGAATTGCGAGCAGCCGAGACTCAAGCGCGGGAATAAGAAGTAAAAAAACGAGAGACACGTAGGCGAATGCATTAAGGGCAATCCAAAGAAATTGTTTTGAGTAAACACACCATATGGTCTCATATTTTGAATCGGCAATGCGATAAGCAGCTGCAAAAGATAAACAGAGGTTGAGCAATTCCGCGGATACGTTACAGATAAAGGCACCAAAGTCGGAAGCATGCATGCGGAAACATTAAGAAAGGGACAAAGTAGCATGAGCAGTATACCGGGCAAAAAGGATAGTTTACGACAGGAAAAAATGGTGCTAGCAGTTCACAAACCGCTTCAACACAACTTCCAAGTTTATGCGTTCTTTTATGGCTTTATGTCCCCGAATCAGAGTATATGACAGGCGAGAAAAACTGATTCGTAGTTCACGAGGAGAAGTTCCAGAGAAAGTAGGAAAGAACAGGAAATTTATAGTAATGTAATGTATAGTAATGAGCAATAAAGACATGAGTTTCAAGAAATAATTTTTTTCCTACTCAAGAACAAACCGGCTCATTGAGCATGCGTTTCAGAAAGAGTGTTCGTCTTCTCGTACAACCTATTTCAGAAGAGAATAAGCAAGAAGTAAAGTCAGGTAAGAGTATTCAAAGACCAAAAATGCGCAAAATGCCGAACATAATTTTTCAAAGATGCTAAGAAGAAGTGACAGCAGTAATCAGCAAACAAATGCGTAAAGGAATAGTGAGTCGACATCAAAGGTAAAAAGGAAAGGAGCAATCAATCACCGCAGCAGAACGGTTAGACTTCCTAATTCTTCATAAGTGGCACAAATGAATCAAACAGATTCCCAATGACGCAGCACAAATGAAGATACAAAAGTGGAAAAAACCACTCAAAAAATCACATCTGTCATCAATATAATATTTATTTAGAAAATCAACAAAGCAAATTGCAAATAAAAACTTGGGAACAATCATATATCAACAATAACACCGGCAAGTGAATAATCAATTTGAAAAGCCTATTATTATTGACGACGAAAAGATAAAGCAAAGCAGAAGAGGAACTCGCGCATAATATGACTATAAAGTGAAAATAAAGTGTTGACATCTACGCAGACCACTTGCAACGTTGCTTAGCTGAGTGTCACAGGTGATGCACTTTTAGTGCAATCAAAAGTATCAACACCAGCAGTGTATTATTACACAGATAAACAGCACTGATCAGTATCTGTTATCGTGACCATAGTAATCGCGACCACCACCTCCGCGACCTCCACGACCACGGCCTCCTCCTCGATGGCCATACCCTCTCCCACGGTCTCGTGGATTGTCATAAGCAGATCCTCGGTACTCTTGCTGCGTCTAAATAGCCACCCGGAAATTTTCGGAGACTACTGGCCGATTAGACTGCTGAATCTAGGCCAAAATACATAGAAATTTGCAAGAGGAGGGAAATAGAATAGTATTCGGCAACGTCTTATTGTTAGATCTCGTGATACAGACTGGCCTAAAGACCACGCAAAGTTGTAATTCAAAAACGTCACGAAAAAGCTCTTTTCGATACATCTTGATAGGTTTTGATCTTATGAATTTTAAATTATTGAGGCTGACAACCATACGAACAAGGGAGAAATCCTATGGATTCAAGACTAGATTAAGAACGAAGAAACGTCTCTACTTACCATCTGCTCTCGTGATATTCCTGCATACATATCCTGTTGCGCAAAATACGGCTGCCCTCGTTGCATCTCTTGCTGATTGAAGTGACGAGTTTGCTGCGGAGCTGATTGTCCTCTGAAACCACCTCCACCTCCACCACGACCGCGGCCCCTTTGCGCAGCTGAAAGAGATATAAAGAAATTGAGATTCGGATTAATCAAAAACAAGGGAAAAACATGCGTTTACTTGGCTAAAAGATAGTAACAATTCGAATGGACATGGTCAACTCACATGCTTGCTCTCTTGCTATGTCTCCCACCATTTCGTTTGTACGTCCACCACGGTCAGCAGGCCTTGGTGCAAGTGCGAGCGGATTCGGCATGGAACGCGTATTCTTTCTAAATCCAAACTTTGCTATAAATGGGCTCGCTTCAAAGCGCCTCTCACCTGAGTCTAGCGCTACTTGTTTGTTCAATTCTAAGTAAATCATGACTAGCAGCTAAGAGACACGCTAAATCTGGTGGTGTCACATGCGACATGGCTTCTCTTCGTTTAGCAAAAAGGTCTCGAATTTCCTTCTCACGAGACTTGAGTCTGTCACTCCTAAAAAGGTGGAGAATCAAGCCTTAAGCATAAAAATCATCACTGAGCAATTCTTTATGATAAACATATTGTATGCTGGCAGAAAAAGAGATGCCTCACCATAAAAACGAGTTCACCGTAACATCGATTCGTTTCAACAGCACAAGACATCGAGAACGACAATTTTGTGCAGTGTCACTGACCAGCTAAGAAAACAGGAATGAAAGGGAGAATCCAGTCAAATGAAACTGCCAAATGACAATTTCAAGATACCTTATCTACTTTCCTCCATTGTCTGGCGTCTAGTTTCGCAGTAAAAATCGGGGTCGGGCGTTCTGCGCAACTTTGTAGTCTTGCGTCAGCCTGAAAAGCAAAGCAAATGACGCAAACTAGCGCTGACTACTGGAGATGGGAAGTAAAAAAAAATGGAGCATTAGAAGCGACTATATCATTTTTTTTTTCGCAAAAAGTACCTAATAGAAGAAACTATCCAAGCCTTACCGCTTTGTGCAAAAGTGAAATCATTTCCACCGGTGGCACATTACCAGCAGGTTTCGGAGCATTGACAGCTTTGAGCGCTGAAGTCAGAAATGGAGTCAATTCTTTGTCTCCGCCTTCCTAGAATGATGCAAAAGCTGAGACAAAAAAAACATTCAGCCCTAGTTAACTCACAGCAACGGGCTGAGTCAATGCATTTTTTGCGAACAAACGAGCAGCTTTGATCTCGTTGAAAAGGAAATTGACAAGCAATTTCCTCTTTGCTGGAGTGCACAATCTCTCCTCCAACGAACCGCAAGTGATTTCCTCGTGTGGACAATCTACATATACAATCTATATCTACAAAAACAAATGGAAAAGCAAAAGGATTATTCGAATGACTTTTTTATACGAAAGAACAAAACGAGTTAAAAAGGAAGTGAGCTCAAGATCTGCGTTATAAACTAGGGTGTTTATGCTTTATTACAAAACCCAATTGAGAAATCATGATTTTTTGACAGCCTTATTGAACTTCCTTTTTCACCCGGTTGGTACATATGAACTTTTAATGCCTTCGGTTGCAGAACCATAACAAGGAGACAAACTCAGAAGAGAGTTTTGGGGTGACAATGATAAATTGCGTATCCGAACAGCTGTGAAAGACCCGAATCTCTATCACATCCGTTCGCTGACATGATTACAATGGAAAACGATCTTTGAACTGAGAGTGAGAAGGAAATGAGTTTCGTGTCGAAGTTTCAACCTATCAGCTTCTCACATTGAAATATTTCATATTCAACACCAAGAAGTACCCTAAATTTACGAGTACAAGACGCACCTGCGTTTTTTTTTTCTAAATACCAATCTGAACACAACAAAGAATTTCGCGATCGAAAAAAGAACCTATACAGTGCTGCATATTGCTTGAGAGTATCGTGCGGCATAAGTTTTATTTCCCGAAACAAAGCGAGGCGGCTGAGCGGCTTGCTAAAAAAAAATCGAAGCTACGCCTTGTACTCGCGAAATTAGGGCAAAAAAAAATTTTCACAGAATCTTTGCTGGTCCCAACAAGATTAAATAGTTAAATCTAGAATTGAGTAATTTTGACGAACATGTTCAACTGTCAAAAATGCGGTGAAGACGTGTGGTGGATGTGCCTTACCTAATTCTCCCAAGAATGAGCTAAGCTCTAGAAGGAATGTAAAATTGCCATCATCTCCCTCTCCGAGCTGAGGTACCGCTTCTTGGAGGTTGCACAATGTTTTCAACTCCTGACAAAGGGTCGTTATACATCTGGCGAAATCAGCAGAGAACTCGGCATTTGCAAGAGCTGTAAGATCATCGTGGCCGACCAATTCCTTCAATCTAAAAGCTGGATCTTGTTACAACGTCTCATAGGTACGAACAGCTGAAAATAAAGTTTGGAAACATTCCTAAATTGAAAACGCTTGTGCGTTTAATACATTTACTGGCTTGTTTGAACAGCCGCTTCTAAAATCAAATCTCAGCAAATAGTGAGTACTAATAGCATTATTTCAAATTATGCACTATATTGCCGCTGAAAATTATTTGAGAACACTAAGAAAGTAACATACCCTTGTTCTATGACAAGAAAACTTACGAGAAAGTCACGTTAAATACGAACTTACCCTAACAATTTTGCTGAGGAAAACGAAGGCACAGCAAGGTCCACTTCCATTTCCTCCATGGTTTAGTCTCTGAAGCGGCCTCCCGACGTCCCCAATTGAGTCACCACTATGGAAAAGCCAGCAGTCAGCTCTGTTTTTTTTTCGCGTGGGAAAATTATCGTCTGCACTGTTGCGTCGGCATAATACACAACATGAAAAGTACAGTCGGCTTGAATGCGCAGCAGTCTTATTTTGCGCTGTTCTTCCTTTTTTGAACTCTCTAGGAGTTTGATTAAAATCATAGTATATTTATAGTGCTTACTCATTAAATCATTTATTTTAGTGTCTGCGATGTCCCTAATACTAATTATGGGGTTGCCGGCAGCAGGAAAGTCGACACTTGCTTCGAAGCTGCTCGAATACCGTCCAAACTCCGCTTTATTTTCCTTGGATGAAATAAATGGGAGATGGTCAAGCGATTTTGAAGCACATAAGGACAGAAAAGCCTTCGAGCAAAAGGTACGACTGCATTTGGAGCAAAAACGCATCGAAGAATTTGACAATTGGATAATTGTGGATGACAATTTCTACCTCCAAAGTATGCGTCGACCTTTCAAAAGAATGGCCCGGGCGTTTGGGATGCTTTACTTTTGCATTTTGGTGGAGATCGACCTACGATATGCTCTACAGAAAAACTCGAAGAGGGGTGAAGATCGAGTTTCCGATGAAACAATCATAAAAATGTCAAGAGAAATGGAAATTCCTGAAGATGCTTTGGTATATAGAAGTCAGGGACTAGAGGAGATTGTTAAACTCCTCAGCCAACCTCGTCCAAAGCGTGTAACAAAGCAAGCGCTGCCTTCTTCTCAACCTTCTCCTTCTGTTTTGTCCGAAATGGATCTGCTGTTGAGGTCTGCAGTGTCAGAAGCTGTACGAGAAGGGTTAGATGGTCGAATACTTGCTGCTGCGAAGAAAGCTGTGATGAATCTTTGTAGACAGTCCGAAAATGCTTTACACAAAGACGAAATTCGGAAATTGCTGTTGGACGAGTACTTCGCCATCATGCAGCGTCAAGAAGATGGAGATCCTCGTTGAGGTACAGTTTCATGAATCTGACGGTTACTGTAGCGTATTTGAAGACAACATTTGCACTTGAAAATACCTATGGAGAGCACAGCGTCATTGTTTAGGCACAACTGTTGTTGCAGATTCATTTTTGCAGCGTCTTCAAAGCCTAGACCTTGTTATGGTTGTGAAGTGGACTTACATAAATAGCTTGGGAAAGATGCTTTAGTGGATGGTTCATGACACAAGATATATCTGCTTTTAAATTTGGGTAGGCTCCTTCTCCATGTAATTTTACTTAGGCCCGGCCAGACTTCGCTCAGGGAACGGCCATAGGTTGTCGGTGTTGTTGATGTTGTCGATGTTGTCGGTGTTGTCGGTATTGTCGATGTTGTCGATGTTGTCGGTGTTGTCGGGGTTGTCGGGGGCAGAGACAGTTTAGAGAGCGCGCGAAACGTGGAGGCTATCATGAGGTCCTACAACGACCTGCAATCTCGGCAATTTCGGCAACCCCGACAACACCGACAACACCGACAACATTTGGCCGTTCCCACAAAAGCGCCCAAAGGCGCTCAGAGCGCTCAAAAGCGCCCAAAGGCGCTCAGAGCGCTCAAAAGCGCCTAAAACCACCCAAAAGGGCTCAAAGGCGCGGAACGCCCCTTTCGCGTGCGCAACATTTGACGCTGGAGAGCATGTTCCGGCATTCCGGCGCTTTTGAGCGAAGTCTGGCCGAGGCCTGTGGCCTATGCTTCACAACTCATTCTTTACAGCCATACTGCCACGGCAAAGTACCTGAACAACGGAACAGTGCCTAGGGTTCGCACCACGTTCCCCTTAATTTCTCATTATATATTTGCGCTCCTCGTGTTCATTGTGAGTGCATCAGTTCATTTCGATTCGTATATGAATGACATTTGAAGACGACCATTCCATTGCAGTGACTTGCGGAAGCTATCCAGCCATTCTTGGTTACATCGAACTCTGGTCTTCTCTGCGAGAGGTTACTGAGAGCGGGCATTTACTGTTGGTACGATCTATGACTATACTCTTTCAAGTTTTTCTCACCGAATCAATTTATGTTGAGATTTTTCGCCGTTTTCAGTGGCGCTTACTCGAATTTTATTACAGGTAGCTGCAGGCGATTTTGAATCTACGGGATCTGCCGTGTAGTCACAAGGAAATCCATTGATGGTCGAGGTTTTGCCGTGGGGCATATGTTTGCCAATCCAAGCAGATTTCTCGCTTTGATCTAACATTATAACTTCGCACTGCCGCAGCGTCCGATGGCGTCTTTGGAGGACAGCGGAACTCATGGAAATGTCGAGATGCAGACTCTGTCAGACGTCATGACAATCGCCGCGTGGGCGGTACAACTTCAGATGAGCTGTGCCAATGGGTGACCGGCGGTCCCCTCCCCAATTCTATCCCCTTTTTATATATATGTAATAATGATAAAGTAATCTAGTCAAGAACTGTCTTGTTAAGAAGCAAGATAACAGGGTAGAGGGACCAAGTCTCGAGATTAGCTAACTCGTTGAACTTGACAGAAACTAACTTTTCCATTAGTGTTAATACAGTCTGTCCCAATCGGGATCAGGCCAAAACATTGGAGTAGTTTTGCGCGTTCGCAGCGAGGGCGCGTTGCGTATGCGCTGCCGGAGAGAGCGAAGAGATTGAAGAGAGAGCAGACAAGCAAGCTGAAGACGTGACGCAAAAACCGTAGCGATGCGGATGCGCATCACTCCCATTTTGACCTGATGCGAAATGGGGAGGTGTATTTTAAAATCTTGAAAAGTTGTGTTCGTATCCATTAGTAGATAAATATGTAAAGGTCTGCAAAAGCATGTAACTTCTTCAAGCTCATTGTGGCCATTTACTTCCAACATATTCTTCCTTTAGCTCTCCTTTACTCTTACCTTGAAGTACAAACCTCCCTGTTTACTCTCACATTGACCGTTAGCATCGCCATGAGCTGCCGGCTAGGCAATATCTCTGAAACTTTGTGCTTCACCAGTGAGGAACAAATCCTTTTGATGCCTCGATGTGATTGATGTAATACCTATTCCGTGCTTAATAAATAGTTGTTGGGGACGTTAAGGCCGGCTAACACCAAGATCACGTGGCCGCTGCCAGTAAGTCGAGTTAGCGCCTAGAATTTACTTTACTTTTACCCACTGCTCTGCGGAACTATGACAGTCTTACAGTGAAAGCGAGAGAAAACTCTAATAGCAATCCCACACACTAAACTTGCTATAATGCTCTTCTTCTCCCCACCCTGGTGTCGAAGTTTTTTTTTGGCACTTCAATGCTAGGTGTCCTTTTCTTTTGCCTATCCTCCTTTTCCATCTTAGAGGATCGGCTTCCAACTGACCTTCATATTTGCCATTTCCTTATGATTGTTGTGTTATTGCTTTTGAACAAAATTGTCGCATTGTACATATTTTGTGTGATAATGAAAGGCTGTTGAGAGTTGGTGTGCGGTCATTGGATAGTGTCACTTTATTACCCAGAACGCGTTTTACTGAGAACAAGACGTAGGCAAATTTTTCACAATATATATTAGGTTGAACCGAAAGTTCTGTCGCACCATTTTCGAAAAATCATAACTTCTTTCTGTCACGACGATTTTGCGCAATTCGAATTTTATCTGAAAGCGTAAAGCATGTAGTTTCCAAGAGCTCCCTGGCGAGTTTACATGCTCAGGTGGCAGAGATAAAAATGAAAGAACGAGATCATCCGAAATTCGGAATTTTTAAGCAAGAATTCTAGAAATTCAGAAACTGTGCGATAAAATCCAGAAAAGCCATTATTCTAATTTTTCTTACATTTGATTACTATCTGAGTCAAGTTTATGCTGATCAAGCCCTTCTTTCAGAAGTTATGATTTTTTGAAAAATAATGCCGAAAATTTAATTTCTTAAGAATACATAGGAAAGTGATTTTTTAGCATTTTTTTTCAAAAAATCATAACCTTTGAAAGAAGGGCTCGATCAGCACAAACTTGACTCAGATAGTGATGAGATATAAGAAAACTTAGGATAATGGTTGTTCTGGATTTTATCGCGCAGTTTCTGAATTTTTAGAATTTTTGCTAAAAAATTCCGAATTTCTGATGATCTCGTTTTTCATTTTTATCTCTGCAACCTGAGCACCTTGGAAAGTCCTCAGGAAACTCCTGGAAGCTACTTGCTTTACGCTTTCAGACAAAATTTGAGTTGCGCAAAATCCTTGTGAGGCAAAGAAGTTATGATTTTTTGAAAATGGTGCGACAGAACTTTCGGTTCAACCTTAAAATTTCTGATGATCTCGTTTTTCATTTTTATCTCTGCAACCTGAGCACCTTGGAAAGTCCTCAGGAAACTCCTGGAAGCTACTTGCTTTACGCTTTCAGACAAAATTTGAGTTGCGCAAAATCCTTGTGAGGCAAAGAAGTTATGATTTTTTGAAAATGGTGCGACAGAACTTTCGGTTCAACCTAATAGTTCAAGAGGTTATGATTAGCAAGAGTGACATTATTCCGACAAGGATCTCTATGTGCATATTTCTCAAGACATCGACCGGCTCCTTAGGCGTCAATGGAAATCTCTTTCTGCTCAACTTGGAAGCTCGTGCTACCAAGTGGTCAATGAGTTCGTATTCTTTGTTTGGTGACCGCTGTACCAGCATTCGTGACAGCTTTTCACAGGCTTTGCGATATCTGGAAAACTATATTTGTTGTTCTGTAAGAAGGCCATATCGTTTGGGCGAGATTGGGTTCGCGCAGAAAGGGTTGGCGAATTGTGTATTTGTGCGTGGGTGGGCGGAGTGAGCCATTAGGGCGGAGTCAGCCAGTCTACCAGGGCGTTCCTCTGTCGACTTATGTTGCGCCTCCGCACTTCACAACGACTTGTTATCAGAAAATGTAGTAGAGTCACTAGCCTTTGATTTTTAATAACTCTAGAAATTGCTCGTGTGATGTCGTGGAGTGTTAAATGCATTTTATCCAAGATGACTGCAGCACCCTTGGCCTCCATCACTTTCGAATTCTTGCCGTGGTCTGTAATGAGTTTTCGTCAATATAGATGACACTTGAAATCTGAGTAGGAACCTGCAAATAATGGCATCAATATCATTGGTTTGCCTACTGTCAGCGATTCCAGTATGCTGCTCCATCCACCATGAGTGATTATTGCCTTGTAGTTTTGATGGTCTGAAAAAAGGAATTCAATTTGCCCAGTGATTGGCAGGTCAGGCAAAATTAAGCACATGGGTCTTTTATGCCACACATGATTAGAAAGCTTTAGTCAAGCTATTAGCTGAGCGGCAGCTTATATTGTTCTTTGGCCGAGGAATTCAACGCTGAACTCTTGCTCAATACCATATTCTCTTGGGCACACTGCGCTATGGGTACGATGCTGGGCGAGAGTTTGGAGTTCAATTTTGGACAATTCATTCAAGAAGTGCGGGTGCTTGGATTCGCCTAGATACTACCAGTAATAACAAAAACCTACTCATCAATCCTGCCTGGGGAATCCATTGTGTTAGCTCGACATTGGGTGGGATTGGAAGTGTACAATTTGCTGATTCATATTTGACAATAAATGTGATTTCGGGAAAGCGAGAGAAGGCGGTGAAGAAGTTGCTCTAAAAGAGGGGAATATACCCTTAGATTCAACTGGATTGACGGCTGGAAGGCAGGGCTTCGTGACCTCTCGCAAACGTGCTCTATAATCATTCTCCCATTGATTAAATAATTAATGAGAGAATGATTATAGAGCACGTTTGCGAGAGAGACGGATCCCCCGAGATTGCGCGGGTGCCTTCCAGCCGTTATATCAAAAGGTATATACAATGAAATTCGACGTTCAGTAAAGAGCCTCTGCGGTGAAGACAACATTTAAGCGTAAACAATAATACTGTGCGATCCACGAGTGTTTACGCGCAAGTCGCAGGTTGTCCGCACTTGCACGAAATTGTTCTCCCGTAAATGTTGTCGCCACCGCAAGAACACTATGTCGGTCTTGAAACTTCTGTAACTTACATCTTTTACAAGTTTTTGACTCTAACAACGCGGTCATAGTCACCCACCTGCATCTCAGGAGTCATATCCACAGTTCTAGCTATGGATCCAAATGTAACGAGTACAAATTCTTTAGTGGCTGAGTCGGCAATCTCCTTCCAGAACTGAAATTTTTTCATAATGCAAATTTTATGTTAATTTATCGTTTGCATCATCATATGCTATCCTCATTTTGCTTCTTTTTCTAATTTATCGACAACTAGTTGGCAAACCCGGCTCCGCCCGGGCCTGTCATTATTATATTCGTATTCAGCATGCTCGATTACCCCCCTGTGCCAACTCCCAGCCCTGTAGCTCCAATTTTGCAAAAAATCGATAAAATCGATATCGATCGATAACGAAAAGTAGCCTATGACACGCTCCCTGCCCCGAGGTATATGTGTGCCAAGTTTGGTCCAAATCGGTTCAGAAATAAAAATTTCTATTCCGCACATACGTACAGACAGACATACAGACATACAGACAGACATTCAACTTTATATATAAGATTATGATAGCTGCATACCGTATCCAGATGCTGAAGTCGTCTTTGTACCGTAATCCCTCCGATATAAGCGACCTTGTTCGAGGTGGGCATGGCAAAGTCGGCAGCAGGAAGGGAATTTACAATCACTGCGTCAGAATTCGTTGCTGTGTTGTAGAGATCTGAACGATTATGTTCCAGAAACGAAATGAATTTTTCTTTGAATTTCAGACCGTGTCTTTCAACTGAGCAATTTGAAAAATCCGTTCCACCTTTGCGTAATTAGAATTTTAAATTGTGATTTTGAAGTTATGAGTACAGACAGCAAACACTTACCTTCTCCGAATTTCAAATCTCCCGTGTTCCAGAAAATTCTTGACTCCCTCGCTCGAGTGTGTGAGAAGACTAGACGGGTGGCCGTAGAGATGAGCCAATTCTCGATGCGCTCAGCAAAGCTCATCTTGTCCGAAAGTGGTGCGAAAAGATCTTTAAAAAGAAAAAATACATCCAAGAAGTATTGATTTTGACAAAAATTCACAATCTTCTCCAGCAAATTAGTCAGTCTTAACCTTCAGAAATATCTATATTCTCCTTTTCTTTTGCGTTCTCAATGGTACAGAAATTCATGTTTTCTATTGGATTCCATATTCAATTCTCTAAAGTCTATTCCCAGACGAAATCGGATGCCCATGTAAGTGATTCGCACCTTGCGCGGCGAGGCAGATTACCGCGTTCGCGTCCGCTTCGCGCGATGAACCTTTCGCCTTCGTAGGAGACCGGAATTCATCCTTCCCTAATTCTACTGGAGTTCACCCACTTGGAACATAGCTGCTTGGATAATCAATCCCAATCGTTCTTGGTTGCTCTGCATAAGCCCCTGTTGCACTTAGCCACACGAAGCTGTTCAATCCAATTGTGCGAAAAATACCAAAACTGAAAAAAGAAAAATTGCAGATGATGAGATATGGGCAAAAAAATTGACTCACCCGCAAGAGTCGTACTGTTCGAGCATTCCCACATTAAATTTTTGCTCACGAAGGAAATCCATCAAATTATTGTCATTTGCCAAGGCTAGAATGCTATAGATACGATAGATTGTTTGAAATATAAAGTCTAGCCGATTTAACGACCAATATGGTGTTTCTGCGGTGTCAACAACATTTGCGTGTAAACAAGTGGCGGCATGCGCCTTGTGGCCATTTTCCCGCGCAATTCACAGCAGTTCGACGGCATTTATGGCAGTTGTTTTCGCGCAAATGTTCTTTTCACCGCAAATGCACTATATTAATCGTCTAAGCTACTAAAATGTTTTGTACGGAAATTTTACCTTCACAAGCCCGTACAAACACTGATGAAACCCGCATAAGCTTAAGGAAGATCTTATAATTCAAAGGTGAGCTGTCTTCATATGGGTTAGGATTTCTCCACAGCGTGCTTGTCAATTCGCCTGGCGCAATGCCGACATCTTCTCTCAGCAACTAGAAAGATTTCTAATAAATTTTTATTTTTCGGAATGGAACGGCATACTGTATAATTTCCAGACGGACTCGGCACGCTGCTGTCAATGTCTGGTATGAGCATTAGCTGAAAATTTCTTATTGGGATTATTTATATGTAAAATTTATGGTGTCTTACCACTTTATGTCCTTTAGAGGAAAGAATATCAGCGATTTTAGAATTAAAGGAAATATGACTGTAGGATAGGCTGGGAACGATCATAAGAATGTTTAGGGCGGATGTCATGGTAAAGCAGCTATACAAGAACAGAAGGATCATTCTAAACTATTACATGTTCTCCATCTAATAATGTCGAATTAATTGCAATTGTTTTATATATTGGTAGAAACAGGAATTTTTCCAGACTATTTAGATACAGGAGATTTTTTCAAAATAATCAGAAAGGAGATTTTTCAAAATAAATAAACCAAGAAAGTGTTTTCAATTTTGTGTACAGCAATCAATGCATTTCGAAGTGGTGCAACTGTTCTTTTTTTCATTGAAATTAAGCGAAGTGAAATAAAACACAAAATTCTATTGTGGACTGTAAGAGAAGCGATAATTTCTCAAAACAGTAAAATCTCTACTAGAAATTGAAAAGTGTCGTCTCGACTTTCAATAGTCGTCCCAATTGTCCTCATGCCCCTTTCAATGGACCATATATAGTTCATCCGGTATTGCAATTATAATGCACAATTATCGTCGAAACTCTCGAGACTTGGATGGCCTACACCCTTTTCCTTTCTTTCGAATTAGAATGGGGGAGGGCTTTTAGGTTTGCCGTTAATTATTTGGTGTAAAGAAAATTCTCGAGCACTAGAGGAGTTTTTCTGTTGCAAACACCTTTGATCTCTAGCAGCTCAATCCTTTTTGAGACTTTATAAGACATCCAATTTTTGAGTTTTCAGCACTTACTTTGGGAAACTACCATAGAAGGGAACGGTGAAGAAAAGCATGAAAAAATTCCCAAAGTTACACAAAAATATTTCGAATGAAATTTCCATTACTTAAAATATATTTCAGATGAAGTTTTCACATATTTGGAATGTCCGCCAAGTATACCAATACGCATTTTGGGTATTCTGGGTTTGGGACCAGCCAAATTTTCTAAAGTGGATGAAACTGGTAGGTGTTCTGTTTCTTTCAAAAAAAGTGTGAAGACATCACTAGATTATTTTGCAATTTTCTTCTTAAAACTCTTTTACTCGTGAAATTGTGAATAATATGATGTAATTAGTGTAAGTGCAAATAACCCTTACATAAAAGTGGCAGACAATTTTTCAAAGGGACAGAATTTTTTGCGCAGAGGGCTTTTCATCATCCAGTCTCTAAATAATTTCAAGTTCTGCTTATTCTTCGCAAGATGGTGACACTACCAGAAAGAGTAATAGCTCTAATCACCTAAAAATTTTTTCACATTAAATTTAATTTTATGGAGTTCATAAAATTTCCCTAACCGTATTAAAAAGGTAATTGACTTACAAATCCTTTGAAATTCATTCAGCTTTCCGTAATTAACTCTTAATCAAAAATTGACCAACTGTAAATTTAACCATGTATTCGACCTCAAAAAATTGCAAAATCATTTTTTGTATTTTTAGATGCACCCAGGACATTTATGGCTGTATTTGCACTGCTTGCGAGCTGCATTCTAGTAAAGAGACGTGTCCTAGCTGATAAGGAACAGCGTAGTGGCAGCGGATCCTGATGACAACGACTCGTCACCTCTTCATCTTCCTATGCTGTTTAACTGGTACAATTTTGCAGTTATATTTATTAATTCACAATGTTTTATTTCATAGTTTTGAGTAGGTTCGACTTATCAAAAAATAAGAAAAAATATCGGAGTTTCTTGAGTCGCTTGCTTCTTTGATTAATGTTCTGCACCTCTTTAGCACTCCTCGTTGCACAACCGGATCTTGGTGAGTTGAGAAGAAAAATCAAGAAAGATCCTGAAGGGTTCAAAGCAAAGCTCAAAGAGAACGAAAAGGAAGATCCTTGGTCATACACTAGGTTTCGTTTTTCTATCTATCGTCTTGGCATTCTTATTCAGTTTTTGCAAAGCGATTTTGGAAGAAAACCTTTTGCGATAGAGTTTTCTACCATTTTTAGGCTCCTCACCGTTGACTATGCTTTCGAAACAGAGACTGTGATGTACGATGTTCTGGAGAATAAACCACATGCTCCATCGACGAAACTAGCCGGAAACTTCTCATTCAATTCGTTGCACCATGATTTGGAAGGTGGGATGCTGGTCAAGTTCAATGTAAGTTTTTTTAACATCTGGCCATAGCCAAAGGGAGTTCCCTCTTAAAATGGATCACGAAATTTTGGAAGGTCAACATTATACATTTGCAAGATGTTTTTCTTGTTGTTATAAGAATTCTTATTATGGAAATCATTCTTTGCTATTCTTTCATAGAATTCATGCTTATTCCTTCCTTAAGAACTTCCTTCTCCTCTTCCTTCAAAACCACTTTTGTCATCAAAAGCACTGAAGACTCACAGACTATGTAACCTTTGATTCAACGGGAATGACGGCTGGAAGGCGGGACTTGTGACATTATTGAGACTGCTCGCGCCCGCTACGCAGTCCGCGTATCTCCCGCGCGCATGCTCTCTCATTCTCTAGCCTTGAATAATTCATAGCAGAAGAGAGCTCCTTGAATCAAAAGGCATCATTCTGTATTCTAGAAAATTTCTCTAAAGCTTTGCTTCTCACCTTATTATCAGAGCATATGGAAAACCTCATAAATTTTATCTCCTTATTCATGCTCGCGGCAGGACCTAATGTCTATAAAATAGTAGTTTCTTTTATTCTCATTGTTCCAACGCTTGCAAACTATCGCAAATCTTTCCTTTACACTGCATGTGCGGCCCACATTTCAACCTTTTTGCGGATACCAGCTTAAAATTGATGTCTACTCTGCAAAATATATTTATGAAGTTGATGAAACAGAAAATATATGAGAAAAGTGAAAATATGAAATGTGAAAATGCTCTCTGAGAGTCAAAAATCCTCAGGACTTGCGACATCGTTTCAAATTTAGGGAGTTTACATGATTGTATGATTCATTAAAACATAACATATTGTTTACTTCAAATCAAGGAAGGGTCACTATAAATGCTTTTGGTGTTATAAAGCTTGAGTTTTGATAGTCTACAAGGGTGGCAGTCCAATTCGGTGAAAACGAACGGATGGAAAAAAATTAGCCTAAATTTCAAAATAGTAAAAATATAGCATTCAATTTCAGATAACTGCTTGCACGACAAGAAATTGTGGGGACGTTCCAGATGTGTATGTGGCTTTTCATCAAGGTGGTAATAACATCCAAGAAGTGTTCTACGATCCCACGTGGGTGCAAATTCATAATAGGCGATTCGTCGCACGCAGACACAGGGCACCATTGCGGACGCGGTCGGCGTTTCTCTCATCAAACGCACTTTCGTCTCTCTCGCCGTCTGCGTCTCTTCTAAACTTGAATATCTTAGCCGGATGCAATAGCGTACACCTCGCGATGAATCTTGTATATGTGATTTGATAGAAATTGGACCTTTTCTAGCGATTAACTATGATAGTTCCTCTTTCATTTTTTTTTGAACCGCAATTTCGCATTCAAAATGAGTTTATGCAAAAAAAGTGCAGCTGTAAGCTCTCAATTTTCAGGCAATTCCCCGGACGAGAACCCCGCTGGAATTTTCTCTACGGATTCGTCAACGCATTATATACACCAGCTGAGAATGGCGGAGGCGATGAACAAATTGTGGTTGGTCACTCGCACAGCTATCTGTATCAAAAGACTAGATATTAATTGTTAAGGATACGGTGTACGGTAGATGTAAAGTGCATTTTACACGGCCAGAAGATCGACGTTTTCGACGGCAAATAAACAACTGCGAGATTAAAGGGGATTTGTAAGTCATTTGGGTTACGGTAGTTGGCAGACTCTCATTGGTTGCATGATTTGGCTTCCTACTTTAGTTTTTCTCTGTCTGCCAAAAAAATGGCTCTTTTAGTTATTTGAGCTGCTACGAATTTCAAATTTCGATTTTTCATTGCTGAAAATCTTCTAGTAAGTTTTTTTTATTAGGTACACCTAGCCATCAAACTTTTTTTTAGAAACTACACTCGCTTTGGAGGCCTACAACCGGTAAACTATGATCAAGATGCTCTGTATATGTAAGTGCCCATTTTAAAAAATATTCGTGACGGTGGCGCCCCCTCCCTCTCCCGATTTTTTCAAAAGGCTAAATTGATTTTCCAAGATTTCTCAAAAAATTTTTATTACTTGCAAATGAGAACAAGTTGCAAAATTTGTAACTAATGTAGGCTACTTTGTAAAACTTCGCAAAGCATTCTCAGGGGGGGGGGGGAGGGCAGTGCAAATTTCTACACAAAGAGTAAACGTTGGTTGAAAAAACTATCTCTTGTTTTATTTTGTCCATTTCCCAAAATTTGATGATATTCATGTCCTAATGACATGAACGTTCTTCTGGTGTGGATTTATCATGTCATATAATTTGAATATTTTCAAAATAAAGATTATAACGTTTGATAAGGATTCGTATTTCAGACAGAACACGAAAATCGACGCCGACATCGTTGTAATTGAAGCAGTGGAAATCTTAACCTTTCGCTCTCCTTTTGATCCGAAATGGGGATTCAGCGTGGAAAGCAGGTTGGTTCCTCAACCTGCAGATTATTGATTGGAAAAATTACATTTGAAATTGTTTATTTATCTAATCGGAAATGCATTTGACAGCTTTCAATATGTCAAAAAATTGAATATTTCAGGACCCATGTAGAGATCCGCAATCGCACCATGCATTACGTGAAGAAATACTGTAATGCAGACAATCAAACTGTATCACAGTGTGCTGCGCAAACATTTGGAGCTGTATCTGTCGGAAAGAAACGATACAATAAAGTGGTATTAGCGCGAACCAATAAGGAAAATAAGGTAAGCTCAGAAGCACTTCTTTCGGTTCAAAATGGATTTTGTCCGTTTTCTAGTTTGCAAAATTAGTGGAAGAATACCGTAATCATTTGTACGATATGGGCGAAACGCATACTTGCGAAAAACACTCGTCAATGTTTGCCCACATCGTTCAAGAGGCTAGACATGCAAGCGAAAAGGATTGGAAGGCGGTGATAATGCATCCGGAAAATGAACCAGTCTTGTAAGTTTTCTTTTAAGTTTATAGCTTCAGATGATTTCAAAAAACTGAATTTCTGCATTTTTTTTTGAAATTTTAGGCATGTCCTTGGTAATGTTCTTGGTGCGCTTGGAAGCAGAGAATCGCTAAAAATTGCCCGTGAAGTGCTTTTCGAACAAGGACCTGATTTCATCGACGATTATCTGTTTGGAGCTGCGCAAGCTATTAACTATGATGAGAAATGGCATAAGCAAATGATGGTGAGCGTTGCTGGCTATGCGAGAACTGGTCCCCGGAAGGAAGCTGGGGACCAGTTTACGCTGCAATTTAACTGTCTTTCCATGCATAATGACTTTGCTTACGGAGTCAAATTTTATTTTCATGCAAAGAAGTAGTAACCCTACCAGGGGTTTCAATTGAGTTGGCAATTTTTTCAGTACTTCATGGCTGATACAAAAAGCGAAAATACCAAACTATATTGGAAAATTGCCAATACAATGGCTACGATTTTACGGCGACGATGTGAGCGAACAAAAAGCAAGCAAGAATCTTGCAGATTGGGAAAGGAAAAGGTAATTTAGATTTGCATTTCAATCATTTTAATTTTCACATCCATGAATTTGTGATCGTGTTCAGATTGTTACCAAGTTCATCAATGATATAAGCAACTGTGAAAAAGACAAATGCTGGTTGAAAGCTTTACGAGTGCTTCGAAATCTTCCTATAAACGCGTAAGTTGTTTTCAAATACAATCTCCTTCTTATGAAATTTTTAGCTTTAGAAAAGACCATTTTTACAACGCAGTGATTAAAATGTCATTATCGTTTTCAACTGTTTTTTGAACTTTTTTGAACCTCTTATGCTACAAAAATTTGCATGTGCCTAAAGTTCAAAAATTTCGTTCTTTTATGAAAATACGGTATAGTTGACAAAATAGCAGAATGCTGGAAGCTCCAAATGCTTCTTCTTATGGCAACGTCTCCAAAAAACTTTTACATGAAAATTGATAGATCTTTGCTGGATTCCTGTCAATCGGGAATTTTTATGCGCTTCAGTTTGTGCGTCAGTTTGTTATGTTGTCTAATAACGCCTGGCACAAGTTTGAGATTCTGAAAATATTCAGAAAACGTTTCTCTACATATTATGCGATTTTGCAGTGATTTTGGCTTTTTTTTATGGAGTTGAGGAAATGGGAAAAACAAGCTCGTACAGATATTGCAAACCGATCTGTAAAGACATTCAGTCCGTGCGATTTTTGATCATCACAGTAGGTCAAGAAGGACAATATCCTGATTTCGAAGTTTTTAATGTCATTTTTCTAATTTCAGAATTTCACTAGCTCGAAAATCAATTTGTAGTACTGGACATAATACAATTATTTTCGTTAGAACACTACTAATGTCGAATAGAGAGAGATTATTAAACAGGCAAAAATGGGGTTCTTGAAAATTTTGCAAGATTCATGGGACTGCTTGATTTTTATAACTACTATGAGAATTTTGCTTACTAGATTACAACTCTGACATTCAGATCCTATGATTTGGCACAAAAATTACTTTGCTCTGACCACAGCCGAGAAGTACAAGTAGCAGCCCTTCATGTAATCAAGGCAGCGGATCCAACCTTCTACGATATGAAGGTAATTATAGCAAAGGCTTTATTTGCCAAAATTTATTAATTTCGCCGAATTCTAGCTGATAAACACGCTAATAAGGCTGTTCCGTAACACTTGCCCTCAACCAACGAGCACCGGCGAATCACAGTTGGCCGTGGATATTTTAATGAAGTGAGGAAATTTGTCATTTTGCTATATTGCTGAAAATAACTTTTCAATTATTCCAGCTGTGTACCGGAGCATCAACATGTTGCCACATTATTGCTACGCACAGAAACGACACATCCAGAGGACCATGAAAAATGGAAATATTTTTATAAAGCAGTGGAAAGCAGTTCATTACAGGATGAGTTGGTTAGTGAAAGTTGAAACATAGAGGGCTGTGGAGAAATCCTTCCAAATTTCTAATATTTCGAATTACTCGTTCAAAAGACTGATGATCATACCCTATAATAAAGCGCAGGGGGGACCATCCGACGTCAACAACCGGCGAAGGATGTTTGCCCAGATCTCTGAGTTAATTCTTGCACTTTCGCCCGCTTCCATACTGTTTACCGTTACGACTCAACCTAAGTGCAACCTATGGAGTCATCATACCCTATAATAAAGCGCAGGGGGGACCATCGCACGTCAACAACCAGCAAGGATGTTTGCCCAGATCTTTGTCTTAACTTTTGCACTTCTGCTCGCTTCCATATTGTTTACCGTTACGATTCGACCCAGTCGCGTAAGTGCAACCTAATGACGTCATCGTATTTTGCGCTAACTTGGCTTTCTCGATAATGTTTACTGTGAAATCAAGCTTTTGAACACAACACCATAAAACTCCTCCTCACTCGACACGTCAGTTCATATGCAAGCGTAATTGTAAGGTCTGATGCTTTTCGAAAGTCCTTTCATTTTATTCATTTGACATCTCAAGACTGTGTGAACTTTCCAAATTGTTAACCTGTAAGTGATAAGAAACATGGTGATGCGAATTGTCTTGAAACTACGCTGGATGAAAAAAGCTCACTTAGCAACTGAATCGTACGTTCGGAAGGCTGCATCTTAGAATTTCCGATTTTTCTCTAAAGACCGAAAATTTCAGAAATACTATGAAAAACGTCACTGCGTTCGTAATAGAATTTTGAGCTACATGCTGTCTGTTTGCTGCCAGTGTAAAAAAGATGAAAAGAAAGGGCTTTACTAACCATCAACTCAACCCTTGCTAACCTCAGGAACACGTAGTTTTTGGCGCATTGTCAAAACATTGCACAGCCCCAGAATCATATAAACACTGAAGATTTGTTTGGATGAATAGCTGAATCTGGAGTTGAACTTTAATAATAGCTCTCTTTTTAGAATTCAAGTCAGTAGCCTATCAAGATGAGTTGGAAATTGGGATGGTCTGTGGAGCTGGGTGGAAAAGCATAGATGTTGAACAATTTGGATAGCCCATATAGAACGCTAACGGGATTTGACATTAAGATTCTTGAATTGGAAAGAATTTGTCACGCTTCCAACAAAGCATATTTTGTGAAGAGGAAGGGATGCTCTTTGATCTGAAAAATTCTATATCATAAGTTAGAATGTTGGTTAGAGTCGCAGCGGTGTTCGACAGTGTTCCCGACCCTTTCATGACCGGGAACGTCGCTTATCTCGCCCAGGTTTTCATACGAGCCCAAGAGATTTAAAAGCAGTGTCCGGGCAAAAAGTCGATTTTGAGATTTTGTGCTTACCCGGGCCTATTCACTATGCTGAATCCGAAAATCCACATTGGAAAGCGCGAAAATGGCGAAAAAGGGCTTTAACGCGGGAGGGAAATCAGAAGTGGGCGGGGTCTTCCCCACTGTGAGTTTCGCGGTCCCAGCTTCTGGAGCGATCTTCTCAATTCCGCTAGCACTCTAAGATCTCCACAGGCCAGGTGCAAATGCATGGCTTGAAATTGGAATCAAGAAGATCGCTCCGGAAGCTTGGAGCGTGAATCCACATTGGGGAAGACCTCGCCCACTTGCTAATTTCCGTCCAGCGTTAGGGCCCTTTTTCGCCGTTTTCGCGCTTTCCGGTGAGGATTTTCGGATTCAGCATGGCGAATAGGCCCAGATAAGCACAAAATCTCAAAATCGAGTTTTTGCCCGGACACTGCCTTTAATGGACAATGAAGTGTTGTGAAGTGTTGGGGTAGTTCGCAGGACAGTCGATGAGGAGGGGAGGGCCCCGGCTGAAAACAGTCAATAGATTGTGCATAGCTGGGAAAAGGTTGCCGAGCCCAACCTAACCACCATTAGCAAACCGCAGACATGACGCGGAATCTTGAGGGCGCAACGCATCATGTCAATTTTGGCCTGATTCGGGGGACAGACTGTAAAGGTGTAAGTTCGCATTTTCTCAACGACATCTCTGAAGCAAGACTTGAAACGACTAAGTAAGATCCGAAGGATGTGAGAGTGGGAGAAAAGAATGGTAGTTTGGAAAGTTTCATAAGGGAAGCTTTTGGGTGAAAAGGAATTGAGGGAAAGTGGGATGCATTTTGTCGAAGAACTCTCACCTCATACCCTATAATAAAGCGCAGGGGGGACCATCGCACGTCAACAACCAGCAAGGATGTTTGCCCAGATCTTTGTCTTAACTTTTGCACTTCTGCTCGCTTCCATATTGTTTACCGTTACGATTCGACCCAGTCGCGTAAGTGCAACCTAATGACGTCATCGTATTTTGCGCTAACTTGGCTTTCTCGATAATGTTTACTGTGAAATCAAGCTTTTGAACACAACACCATAAAACTCCTCCTCACTCGACACGTCAGTTCATATGCAAGCGTAATTGTAAGGTCTGATGCTTTTCGAAAGTCCTTTCATTTTATTCATTTGACATCTCAAGACTGTGTGAACTTTCCAAATTGTTAACCTGTAAGTGATAAGAAACATGGTGATGCGAATTGTCTTGAAACTACGCTGGATGAAAAAAGCTCACTTAGCAACTGAATCGTACGTTCGGAAGGCTGCATCTTAGAATTTCCGATTTTTCTCTAAAGACCGAAAATTTCAGAAATACTATGAAAAACGTCACTGCGTTCGTAATAGAATTTTGAGCTACATGCTGTCTGTTTGCTGCCAGTGTAAAAAAGATGAAAAGAAAGGGCTTTACTAACCATCAACTCAACCCTTGCTAACCTCAGGAACACGTAGTTTTTGGCGCATTGTCAAAACATTGCACAGCCCCAGAATCATATAAACACTGAAGATTTGTTTGGATGAATAGCTGAATCTGGAGTTGAACTTTAATAATAGCTCTCTTTTTAGAATTCAAGTCAGTAGCCTATCAAGATGAGTTGGAAATTGGGATGGTCTGTGGAGCTGGGTGGAAAAGCATAGATGTTGAACAATTTGGATAGCCCATATAGAACGCTAACGGGATTTGACATTAAGATTCTTGAATTGGAAAGAATTTGTCACGCTTCCAACAAAGCATATTTTGTGAAGAGGAAGGGATGCTCTTTGATCTGAAAAATTCTATATCATAAGTTAGAATGTTGGTTAGAGTCGCAGCGGTGTTCGACAGTGTTCCCGACCCTTTCATGACCGGGAACGTCGCTTATCTCGCCCAGGTTTTCATACGAGCCCAAGAGATTTAAAAGCAGTGTCCGGGCAAAAAGTCGATTTTGAGATTTTGTGCTTACCCGGGCCTATTCACTATGCTGAATCCGAAAATCCACATTGGAAAGCGCGAAAATGGCGAAAAAGGGCTTTAACGCGGGAGGGAAATCAGAAGTGGGCGGGGTCTTCCCCACTGTGAGTTTCGCGGTCCCAGCTTCTGGAGCGATCTTCTCAATTCCGCTAGCACTCTAAGATCTCCACAGGCCAGGTGCAAATGCATGGCTTGAAATTGGAATCAAGAAGATCGCTCCGGAAGCTTGGAGCGTGAATCCACATTGGGGAAGACCTCGCCCACTTGCTAATTTCCGTCCAGCGTTAGGGCCCTTTTTCGCCGTTTTCGCGCTTTCCGGTGAGGATTTTCGGATTCAGCATGGCGAATAGGCCCAGATAAGCACAAAATCTCAAAATCGAGTTTTTGCCCGGACACTGCCTTTAATGGACAATGAAGTGTTGTGAAGTGTTGGGGTAGTTCGCAGGACAGTCGATGAGGAGGGGAGGGCCCCGGCTGAAAACAGTCAATAGATTGTGCATAGCTGGGAAAAGGTTGCCGAGCCCAACCTAACCACCATTAGCAAACCGCAGACATGACGCGGAATCTTGAGGGCGCAACGCATCATGTCAATTTTGGCCTGATTCGGGGGACAGACTGTAAAGGTGTAAGTTCGCATTTTCTCAACGACATCTCTGAAGCAAGACTTGAAACGACTAAGTAAGATCCGAAGGATGTGAGAGTGGGAGAAAAGAATGGTAGTTTGGAAAGTTTCATAAGGGAAGCTTTTGGGTGAAAAGGAATTGAGGGAAAGTGGGATGCATTTTGTCGAAGAACTCAGGGAGGACAGCAAAGCGCAAGTTTGCAAATTACAAGAACATACATACCTGGGAAGCTGGGAAAAAACGGTAAAAAATCTATTGGCACTTTTGTTAGTACTTATGAAACCACATAAAGCAGGAAATTTCTGACACTTATCTTTGTTGATCTCTGGGTTCGTTGAGTGTCTGCGCAAGAAAAGGTTTCCAGTTCTAACTTTGAAGTCACATCCCACTTCACACACACAGCCAGTCCGAAGCGCCGCGAAGCGGCGCTTTGGACTGGTATAGAATGTAGGGATGAGTGAAAAATGTGAATTATTGGAATAAAACAAGAAACTTGAGGGTAATTCATAAGTGGTTTTTGGCAGAGACATTCCTTTTCTTAAATTATGAACCACAAAATTTTTAAAAATGATCTATATGATTTATGACTGTGCAGAACTTTTCACTTTAAGAAAATTACTTCCGAAAGATTATAAAAAATGTATGACTTTATTTCACCTGCAAAAAAGTTATTTGTGAAATTTCATAAAACAAGAAATGAGTCAAACCCAGTTCATAAATAATAGATCATTATTTATGAACTGGGTTTGACAGGGATTTCCTTTCCTTGACTTATGAACCACAAAATTCTTAAATTAACCTGCATGGTTTTCTGAAATGACTGTGCAAGACGTTTACACTTGTAGAAAAATTATTTTTCTATTCCGTAAAAATCCGAAGAATTTTGAAAAGTTCGGTAGAACGCCGCCAGTCCCTTCAAATTCCGAGGTCATAACTCCGCTAAAAAATCAAGGAAATATCCATATTAGGGTTGCCACTACACAAAAAACATCTTAGGAGTAGTGATTCAAATTTGAAATAAGGTATCTTTAGAAAGAAGAATTCTGGCATCGCATGCGGAAATTCAAGGTTTTCCGACCCAACTATGCTCAACGAGCTCTTACCGCTCACTCATTCAGGGACTGGCGAGAAATTGCAGGTATTCTTTGCTTTCCCCTCTCACCTCCCGAGGGGATCTTGGGTCTATTATCCTTGGATTTCTTTACAGAACTCGGAGGTTATACGCTCTACACCACTTCTGCCTCTGAGTCGAGATCTGGAGCCTTTGCGCGGTCAGATGTTGACCTTCGTTTGAAACACAGGAAAGAGGACCATAGCCTCTTTGGTGTTAGTTTTGACTCACAGGCGTTAGAGTCAATGCTTGGGGAGCAGAGTCAGCAGAGTAGCCCAGCCGAACCGGAAGCAAATGTCCGAATATCGGTATTCGACCATGCACTGCCAGTCAACACTATCTTCAAGGTGGAAAATTTTTCAAACGATTTCAGAGTTAAAAACCAAAAAAATTTGGTTTCAGGGTTCTACTGAAATGCTGGGAGCCGCATGGAATGCTGATGGTCACACAGTCAAAATCCTGGAGGTACGAAACATAACCACGTCAATTCAGGTCAAATTCTATAATAGAAACGATTTGTAATAAATTTTTACTCATTATACTCCATTTATTCAGACATTTTCGCTTTTCCTCTAAAGATCTGCCATCTTATAGTAACCTTTGATTCAACTTATTCGGCTTCGGGAAGGCGGGGTTTGTGACGTAATTAAGGCCGCTCGCGCCCGCTACGCACCTGCGTCTCTCTCGCGCGAGTGCTCTCTGATTACTAGCTAGCCTTAATTAGGTCACGGAGCCCCGCCTTCCCGAAGCCAAGCCAGTTGAATCAAATGTTACTTTCAAGGGAAACGTCATGCTTCGAGACACACGCACTGCTTTGCCACTGCTTTCTGGTCTTACTGTAGAAATAGCATCCGTTGGTGCCATTTCCTTGAAACTGCTGTCTGCATCGTCACTTTCCTTGTGGAATCAAATGTCAACTTCAGATTTTAAGGCTAAGTCAGTTTTTACTGCATTGGGTTTATATGATACATGACTGAGAAAGTTAACTTCAAGCTCTCGCCCAAACCGTACTCTCCTCGCAGTCAGTGTTTCGAGTACTGTACTGGGCGAGAGTTTGAATCTCATTTTCTCGGCCACTAATGAGTCATATGAGCTGCCGTTTTGGCAGTGGCTCGTTCAGCGTCGCTAAATAAAATTTTGTGAGAAGTTCATATTAGGTATACCCGAAAACTGCAACAAAGTAATTTTCCAGTATATCGGCCAGCATGGACACCAGCGCCACTCTGCTGCATCACGGAAATGTCGTTCATACTCTCAGTTCCTCTATGTCAGCAGTTGGCACAGTTGGAGGAGATGTCAAAATTGCGTTTAGTGCCATTCCTATTGAAATGTGTATGCGGATGCAAAGGGACGAGGTTCATGAAAGGTAATCTTTTCCGAGGGTTTAAAAACTTGAGAAAAATCCTCTTTTCAGTTTCGAAGCGATCGAGGAAACTCCACAGAAACCGCGAAAGAAGAAAACGATTACCCGTAGTCGCAGGTACCCTGGAGTGACCTTTAGGTTGAACAAGGATCTTACGACACAATGCAACTCTCTAACGGACAATACACCTCCTTAGCATTTATCCTATAATTACCTAGTTGTTCATTGTTTTCGATATGTTGTTGCGTATGGGTACATTAAGTAAATATTTGTCTTACAAACTTGCGCTTGCTGAGGTCGCATGTCAGGGTGACCATTGAGTATAAGCTTTTTGCTGCTTCTAAAAGGCTGGCACTGCAAGCTAAAAATGTCTAAATGTCGATGAATATAATACAATTGTCGGAGTTCAGTTGTCAGTATAATACAGTTGTCATTCATAAGGGGGACGGAACTTAGGAACCCGAACCTAATGGGGGACGGAACTTAGGAACCAGCCTAATTAGCTCGATTCGGGGAGTGCCTGCAGGTTACAGTCATGCTCGCTGGCTCCGATTCTCACTAGAAAATAGCAACAATCTAAGCCCCGCCCCCTTGAGAGCCTGTTTGGAACCTAGCCAAGGAATGCTGAAAATTTCAATTGAATTTCAGGGCTGGCTCTAAGCCAAAAACCTTCAAAGTGATCGTACGAAGATGAAATTAGGCTCTAACGAAAGAGAAAAACCGTGCCATTATCATAAAGCAGCTACTGAATTGAACTGGTTGAACACAACATTTTCTTGGTTCAAAACTTTATTCAAGTGTTAAATTACTGAGAAATTATTCAAAATACAAAATCAGCTGAGGCTCCCAATTTAGTGCAGGAACAGAATTGGGGTCTGCCGATGGATAAAATTGTT
Source organism: Cylicocyclus nassatus (assembly GCA_958299035.1). NCBI lineage: Eukaryota > Metazoa > Nematoda > Chromadorea > Rhabditida > Strongylidae > Cylicocyclus > Cylicocyclus nassatus. The sequence continues at coordinate 6,975,446 of CATQJL010000305.1, read as the reverse complement.
GCAGCAGATGCTGCATGTGGGAATAAAAATAATTGTCGTAAGACATGGGAAGTTGAGATATCGATAGTAACGATAAATGGTTTTCACCCTAAAGGGCTTCTATTTATAAGGGAAATTTCGCCTCAAACTGTTATTGCAACCTTTCCTTGCGTAGGTTGTGGTCATTGCTTCCAGCATATTAGCAGGATGTTCTTCGCACATCAGAATCGTCTGTCGTTGACAGACTCAGCAATATCATTAGTGAAGTCCTTGATTTTTCATTTCTTGATATTCTAGTCTTTTGCCCAGACTTCCGCACACAAACAAACTTTTATTTTTGAGAATTTTATAAAATGTCGTTTCGCAATTGATTTTCTAGTCTTTCGCCTAAATTTCAGCATTTCAGCAAATAACTATCAATCTTGAGAAGTTTTCAAACTGTCATTTCTCTAATGTTATTCTAGTTTTTTGCTAGGATTTAGCACTCAATTTTTTTGAAAAACTTGACGGTTTTCTGAATAATTTCTCTCAGTAATTTAACACTTGAATATAGTTTTGAACCAAGAAAATGTTGTGTTCAATCGGTTTGAATCAGTAGCTGCTTTATGATGATGGCACGGTTTTTCTCTTTCGTTTGAGCCTAATTTCACCTTCGTACGATCACTTTGAAGGTTTTTGGCTTAGAGCCAGCCCTGAAATTCAATTGAGATTCTCAGCATTCATTGGCTAGGTTCCAAACAGCTCTCAAGGGGGCGGGGCTTAGATTGTTGCTATGTCCTAGTGAGTAATCGGAGCCAGCGAGCATGACTGTAACCTGCAGGCACTCCTCGAATCGAGCTAATTAGGCTCGGGTTCCTAAGTTCCGTCCTCTATTAGGTTCGGGTTCCTAAGTTCCCGCACCCCATTCATAATGATTTGGGAGTTCGGGAACTGTTTCAGCGCAGCACTCAAAGTAAACGACTCCTTCCGGCTCAGCATGAACGCAGCCTTGGGTCACCTTGGAGCTTAAAGGCAGCGTCCAGGCAGATCTGGACCTATGGGGCTTTTACGTGGAAAGTACTTTTGGGGCCCTAACTAAGGCACTGCCCAAGTGGCAGCTCAGGTGGTGCTCTAATGGCTAAGATATTCCCCTCGAAACTGCCCCCCGCGAACGTATTCGCATGGATTCATGGCAGTTTCGCGCCAGGATCCACGCTTTGCACCATGAATCCATGCGAAACACGGTCGCGGGGGCCAGTTTCGAGGGCAATATCTCAGCCATGAGAGCATTACCTGAGCTGCCACTTGGGCAGTGCCTTAGTTAGGGCCCCAAAAGTACTTTTCACGTAAAAGCCCCATAGGTCCAGATCTGCCTGGACGCTGCCTTTAAGGGAAGTAGACGCTCGTAAGTTTACCTTACAATTAAAACCTCGACTGAGATCTTCCTAATATTACCTAATGAGCTTCACGTCTGAGTGCCTTATTAGTTCAAATACATCTACCTAAGCTTCTCATCTCCAACGCTCTGTCCTTGCTTGCCGCCAGTATGCAGTTCCATCTCATACATCATACCTGTATCCTTGTTGTTGCTGTCTTGTTGACGTAGGCTAGTTATTCTATAGTTGCTCAGCTTCCTTTTCGCGGTGTGATTTCGCGATATTGGATCCGTCCAGTTTATGTAAGCGTGCTATTAGTTTACCTTTTGAGTATGGTTCTGCTTCAATCTTTTCTCCGCTATTGGTTTATCTTGTAATCTCTGTAATGTGTAGGAGTCGAACTGCCAATAAGAAAAAAGCGTAGAAGATGGAAAGCGTAAACGGGTGCACCAAAGTAGTAAGAACCTGACGACTTTACGCTTCCATGAACAATAGCGGCCAGCGGCGGCTGTTACGGGCTGCTGGCGGCTGTTACGGGCTGCTACGGGCTGCTACGGGCTGCTAGCGGCGGCTGCCGGCGCGGTATGAAGGCACTAGACTGAGCTTCGATTAGCTTCGATTAGTCAGCTGTTAGCAGGAAGATAAACACTATCTTTTTGATCACGCTAAAAATTAAGATTGTAGAGCCTTCTCTGAGTAACTAGTTGAGGTTACTAATTTGCAGGTACATATATACGGTCAAGCTGCATAAGGCAAGATTACACAATCTGACCTCGGGGGAGGATGGGGTTGCATGGTTGTCCGGGTCTATTGGGGCCAATGACCTAGTTTCCTACAACAAATTTCGGCGGCGGCCCAGGAGTTCCCAAAGCCTCGCCGCCTTTCCTTGCAGGGGTAGTTAGCACCTCCAAGGGGCCTTCGCACCTTTTAGACGGCTCCGCCCACTTGCTCCACCCACTAACTAATCGTATTCCGAGTTGTGCAGACTTGAAGAATAGTCCTAATGTGTTCTGTCAAATGGATGAATAATGACGGATAGAAGGTGACAGATGAGAAGTTATGAAATTTACTTGTGGGCATCGCTTTGTCGGAAGCAAAGATACTTCCGTTTTCTCGATTCTCAGCCAGAGAATGTGTATATAGGTACCTCTGATGTGAAAACAAATCCATTGAGCAAGTTGCACAAGTGCAGGTTTGATGGAGCTTCTAATTTTTTCGGATTTTTTGTACAGTTAAATTTTTCTAGTTTTTTGGCTACAAATTCGCATAGATCAAATTTGATGCAACTTTTCAAAACATTAGTTTGTAGAGCTTGCTGTGCTTTATCGAATCAAAACCATAGAATTTATCCAGAATAAGCGAAATTCGACTTATTGCGGTATGAAACAGTTTTGAAACTAGATCTTGATTTATTAACCGAATAATTTGAGCTTCTCATCATTCTCAACAACTTTTTCAAAAAATTTGAATGCATATTTAAAACTGAAATTTCCCCTTTTTTAGAATTCATGTTCTGGTGCTTTTCATGATAACGGATGATAAGAAAGACCTTTTTCTGTAAAGATTTGTCGATACATTGCAATTAATTTTAGCTAAATATCCACTGAAATTTTGTAAATTTTCTGTTGGCATGCCAAAACGATTCTGACCTACTGATAGGTCAATGCAGAAGTTTTCGCCTAAATCAAAAAAATTCAATCACTTACTAAGATTTGAACCTAAGTTCATGGCTTCTCCAGGAAAAGAAGTGAGTTTTGCGCTTCAAGGTAGTTATCCCAATTCATCTTCTTGTTGGCACCTCAGAGGAACAAGTTTTCAAAGACTGCACTGCAAATTTCGTATGGAGTCTGGTTGTAAATAGTGCCAAAGTGGTAGTATCAAAATGGCAATAGTTATCCTCAAGAAATCTTCCAAACGATCAAAGAGATGCTCCGTACGTTTGGCAAGCTTAATCTATAGTAATGCAGAAACAAAAACTGTGAAAAATCCTTCGCAGTGAAAATCAACTTATCAACGCATTTTTATCACAAGACACAGTTTTGAAAGAAAAAATATACTCACTGCTTACCTACAGTACTGTAAGATTTTTTTGGGGTTTCAAAGTGTCTTTGCTTTCAAAGTGCAATAATTAGGAGATTTGCCTCGCAAGATGACGATTTTTCATGAATTTTCGTTGCTTGCCTATGCTATTCCCTCAGCCCGCAGTCTTCGAATGACAGTGAAGTGGAGCGGGGGCGGGGTCTGACCTCTGTTGCGCGAAGGAGCGAGGAGCCTTCTGGAGTGTGAATGCTGGTGCGAATGGAGGTGCTAGGAACTCCTGCGTCCCTTCCACAAATTTCGCTCTCCCAACAAAACCTTGCGTAACGTAGTCTGAGTGTTTGGTTAATCGCTATCAGTTTGGTGATTAGACTTCAGTTTTAGCACTTTGTTCACTTGGCTGCAAAGGCCTTGAAATTTGTAGGAGATTGTATGCTATCCATTTCAGGCTCCGAATGAGGAGATCTGCCACAATGTCAGTAAGAAATAATCAACAATCACAAAACAGCAAATATGGTAAGGTTGTTTTTCCTGCTCAAATGCACTTTTTAATCCAAGCCCAGTATATGCATTTTACATTCCTGCAATCTAAACTACCTCTGAATTCATAATCAACCCAGAAAATGATACTACCATGTTGCTCAGCGAAGATCGAAAATATCATGCTTATCTTATTTTGGACAGATTTGCAAACATAAATCTGGGTGCACGAGGCATAAGTTAAGCTTTGGTGATTCATTCATTTCAATCGACTTTGTAGGGCAGTTGCCATAGGTCTTCACTGTATTCCAGCATATTTGGTGCGTTATTAAGCTCACTGTTCGAACTTGCTGCTGATCATCCTCGCAAGGATCTCGTCAGTGTGAACATTAGAGACTAGAACGCGCGATACCTTGCGTGCAGTGTCCGGGCAAAAATTCGATTCTGAGATTTTGTGCTTACCCGGTCCTAATCACTATGCTAAATCCGAAAATCCACATTAGAAAGCGCGAAAGCGGCGAAAAAAGAACTCTAAAGCAGGAGGGAAATCAGAAGTGGGCGGGGTCTTCCCCACTGCGGTTCACGCTCCAAACTTCCGGAGCGATCTTCTCGGTCCCGATTCTAAGTCATGCATTTGCACCTGGTCTGTGGAGCTCTCAGGGGGCTAGCAAAATTTAAAAAAATCGCTTCAGAATCCGGGACCGCGAAATTCACAGTGGGGAAGACCCCGCTCACTTCTGATTTCCCTCCTGCGTCAGAGTTCGTTTTCGCCGTGTCCGCGCTTTCCAATGTGGATTTTCGAAATCAGCATGGCGAATAGGCCCGGGTAAGCACAAAATCTCAAAATCGACTTTTTGCCCGGACACTGCCTTTAACTAAGCCTTTTGTTTTTCGAACTTTTTAACCGCACACGGAGTTGGCGCCCCAAAACCGCCTTCTAAATGTTATAAAATTCTGTCTGTTATAAACCACAGTCCTGACGCTTGCACCTAAAAGTCTGTCACGTTGAGCTTCCCACCCTGGCAAATGCGGGATACTTGTGAGCTACAAGCGAATCTACGCCTACCTCGACAGGCGAACAAAGGCCGACAAGGTTTCTCCTTTGGGTTGGTTGAAGACATTGGAAATAATGAAAAGTCAAGATCTTCAATCTTTGCTAGGACGAAATCTTCGACCTCACTACAAGCTGCCAAAAACGGGGAACAGGCAATGACGGTGGTTTTAATTTGCGTGCACCAACTTCCGTCAAATCATAAAAAACTATGACGCAGCAAGGACGATGGAGTAGCGCGTTTGACCGAAGGCACCACCTGCCAAATGCTATGCTCAATACTTTCGCCGAAAGCTGATATTCTTTCAAGGATTGATAAAAGAGTAACTAGCAAACCGTCGCAAGGTATAAACAGTCTCAAAATCGCAATCTTCATTGCGTGTGCATGAAGTATCGTGAGGATACAGTATGCTGCTCTGTTTCACATGTATCGACTCAGCAGCGCGAGTGGATGAAATTGCCATTATTAGGCTTTGGCCATACTTCGCCCGTGTTGCCGATGTTTCCAGTGTTGCCAGTGTTGAAAGTGTTGTCGGTGTTGAAAGTGTTGAAAGTGTTACCGGTGTTGAAAGTGTTGCCAGTGTTGAAAGTGTTGAAAGTGTTGAATGGAGATCATCAGTCTAGCAGTTTCATTCTTTTTCGAACGATCTTACCGGCTGGTGAATACGTTGGAAATGGAATTGGGGAATGAGAAATGAAACTGAAATGAGATGGGGAATGTTTTCGCATGCAAAAGATCCTCAAACAAACTTTTTGGAAAGTGGACGGCTTGTCTGGAATAGGCAATCTCTAATATTTGAAAACGCTGCAGACCTCACTTAGGTCCTTTACTCACTAATCGCAAGCAATGCAGGATTCGAACTAAAACACATTACTACTCAGACGTCAGCTTTCTCAAATATTGGAGATTGCCTATTCCAGACAAACCGTCCACTTTTCAAAAAGTTTGTTTGAGGATCTTTTGCATGCGAAAACATTCCCCATCTCATTTCAGTTTCATTTCTCATTCCCCAATTCCATTTCCAACGTACTCACCAGCCGGTGAGATCGTTCGAGAAAGAATGAAACTGCTAGACTGATGATCTCCGTTCAACACTTTCAACACTGGCAACACTTTCAACACTGGCAACACTTTCAACACCGGTAACACTTTCAACACTTTCAACACTTTCAACACCGGCAACACTTTCAACACTGGCAACACTGGAAACATCGGCAACACGGGCAAAGTATGGCCAAAGCCTTACTTCAAACAACCAGGCCATCCTCCTATACAACAAGACATCATGAAGAACACAACGGCTTCGTAACCTGAATTGCACTTTCCAATTAAAACATATCAGAGCAGAGGCGCGATATATCTATCATAGCAGTCATGCATTCAAAATGAGACGAAATAGGAATGGAAATTTGGCAATGACTAGTTGGCTTCCCCGGTTCTGCCCGGGCTAATGTTCACAGAAGATGAGGTAGATGGTGCGGTTGCCAGCAAAACTTCTGCACTGCGAGCCCTCCCCCGCCCTTTCTTCATGTTATGGATGACTTACCCTGCAGCGCTCACTTCGGTTCCTCGTGATTCTGAGGTGGAAATGAGCTTCACCGCTCTCCTTTACATGACAATGGGAAAATGCTTGGTTCAACATGACAAGCCTTGATCTCCTTAGAAAAACGCAAACAAATCAATAAATCGATAGAAAGGCTCAACAAATCGCCCTAAAATGTAGCCTATCATTTGCGCAGGGGTCGAAAATATGTGTGCAAAGTTTCAGCTTAATTGGTTGAGCGGCGCTCGTTTCTATAACGCACATACCCTCCAAACTGACAATTTCGAGTTTTATTGATACTAGTTGGCTCTCCCGGTCCACCCCGGGCCATGATTCATCGCGCTGCGAGCCCCCCTTCCCCCCCCCCGCCCTATATGGTATGGATGACTTCCCTGGGACTTCCGCTTGGAAACCGCATGCTCGTGATCCTGAGGTGAAAATGAGCTTCACCGCCCTCCTTTACATGAGTATGGAAAATGCTTGATTGAACATGATAACCCTTCAATTCCTTAGGAAAATGTAAACAAATCAATAAATCGATAGAAGGACCCAACGAATCGCCGCAAAAAACAGCCTATCATCTGCGCAAGGGTCGAAAACGTATGTGTGCAAAGTTTCAGCTGAATCGGTTGAGTGGCACGCGTTTCTATAACGCACATACCCTCCAAACTGACAATTTTTGAGTTTTGTATATACATTAGGTTGTCCCGAAAGTTTTGTCGGTTTCTTACGTCGATCACTGAAACTCACAGAACATCAATCCACGGGCAAGCTAGATACCATTTGATTCAGATTTTTATCCTCTTTCATACAGCTATATTTTCTCTCTGATCTATCTTGTCTTTGCTATGTTATCGCCATGGCTTTTCGAGCAGCTTAGCAGTAATGCCAAATCTTACATGAATTTTGAAAATTTTTATCCTGATGATTTCAAAGAGCGCTGATAATTTTTATGAAGAGCAAACCTTTGGCTACATTCTGTTTATTTTATATTGCATGGGCCACGTTTACTAAGTCCGTTATAATTAAATTTAATAAAAACAGCGACTTTTTGATTACGTTCACCACGTAAAAGTACCGAAAATTCCAAAAAAGCTGCTTTCTCGAGGCAAATCAAACTTGGTCATGTTGCATAAATAATGTTTAATAAGAATCATTTTTTAATTCGCAGAAATTTTGAAGACTTCCGTGTATTTGCTGCAGTTGAGTGTTTCATGACTTTGCCAAAAATCGAAACCTCTTAAGAAATAATTTTTTTCAAGCTAACAACAGCAGATTTGGAGAATATAAAAACATATTCTTGTAGTCCAAGAATTGCTCTATTAGAATCATACTTAAACATTTTAAAAACATTAGAATGAAACTTTTGAAAATTAGCCGAACTTTGAGCAGATGAAATTGACGGATGGAGAATTTCAGCAAATATCGAAAAAGGCATACAAGAATTGTGGCTTGAGAATGTATCTATAAGAAAGAGAAGAAAAAGCTGCACCGAGTGCATGTTGAAACTCATTCAGTTGTTTATTGTGCGTGGTTTTATAGTGGTTTGAAGAAACTGACAAAACCTTCGGGACGACCTAATATATAGATACCAGTGCGTCACCTCTGCTTCGCAGCGGCTCACACTGGCCCTACTTTATCTATGCCTTACTCATTCCCGCATAATAATTACATTGACACTCACCGCGCTGTGTAGGCTATTACGAATGATTCGTAAACAGCTACTCATTCCTAGAGGTTTTTCGCGTGAGATTGGTATTTTCGCGTGGATGAAATCTTTTCCAGAAGAACAGATGCAAATTTGAATAGGTTTCTGGAACTATTATGGCTTCGTAATCGCCATAAGAACAACAAGCATCGTTGGCTACGTCTCTGTGCAAAAATCTTCTCATATGATCAGGTAAAAGCTTGAAAAATTGACCGTTCACACAGCTATTGCTTTTTGGCGCTGTTTTCGTAAATCAATGGACTTTTCATCACTTTTTTAGGCTAAAGTTCATGGCTTGCACACTAACTTGTCGAATATATCCATAACTCTGCAAAAAGTAGTACTACGAACCTAAATTTGCTGTCCAGAAGCCAAGTGGATCCGTTTGACGCGCAATTTTCAACGGATCCACTCAAGGGATCCGCTCATGCTTTAGTATAGTGAGCTTTCGTGCTGGTAGCGTGAGCTCAGGACGTTGGCTGGAACACGATCTACGAATTTCGTAACGGACAGACACACACACACAGACAAAAAGACGTAAACATCCTTAGCCGCTCATTGTAAGTCATGATAGATATCTTCTTTTTGTTGTGATATCGTTCTAAAGCAGTAAGCACTTTGCGGATGGTACGCATGTGAGATCGAAAAGGTAGAATGAATGACAATTGTTGAACTTGACCAAGATGATGTCTGGAAGAGATTTTCAAGGTTTTCGTCATGCACAACGCTACCTTTATTTTGACTGGGAAGTCAGCGATGACGTAGCTCCGATAAGGGGGGGGGGGGGGGAGAGAGAGAGCAGAATGCAAAGCTACAAGGAGGCTAAACAACGAAGAAGGCCTATTTCGTGCTCACACCTCGGACTGCCGTTAACCCCGGTTTGACGTACTTCTAAAAAATATGGATCATGAAAACGCGGTCATCAGACGTTCTGCTGAAAGAGTGAAGCAGTGAATGAATTCAACAAGCTGAAGTGCGTAGTACAAAGTTCTCGAATTTTGATCAAAATTCATGATCCTCACTCCACAGCGTGGACAAGGCGACTTGCCCAGAGGCAAAAGCGGGAGAAAAGGACTGCTAGAAGGTTAATAACCTCGCAAATAATATAGGCGCGTTATGGTAACCCGCTCATGTTACACGACTATTAGCAGATATGCACGTGTAAGGGGCGATGATACGGATTGACTAAAAAATCCCGGTTGCCTGCTCAAAACATTACCGAACATGCTTTCAAGTCTTGCCTGCGTCTGAGTTTAAGGCTGCGTTCATACTGGTTACGAAATCCGGGAACAGTTCCAGCACAACGCTCAGTTCCAGCACTGTGCTGGAACTGTTCCCGGATTTCGTAATCAGTATGAACGCAGCCTAAGAGCAGTAGACTTCAAAACTTAAATTGTTAGCGTATCTCATCTCCCAAAAAATATAAGGATAAAAAGGATGAGGGATTCGGCGTCTTCAGTAACCTCGGCGGGCATAAGGTGGAGGACTATATGTTGCCGAAAGTGGATGGTCCCATGCGGACATTGCGGCGAAGTACGCAGCCCCGCAAGTCACAGACAACGGATTTATCGGCTGTCCGCGCGGGATGGAGTCTACCGTCAACATTCAATCCCCTATCCGCGGGCATGAGCAGAGCGCACAGTACTTCAAAGTCGAAGAGGCATTTGAATGTGTGCGAACCATTAAGTGACCTGCGGGGACCAGCCGGTTTCAAATTAGGGCCGCATGCATTAACGATACGCCGGGGAGGGGATCGCAGCCAGAAGAAAGCTTTACATCCGAAGCTCCAGATAACTGGATTTTACTTGTCTACTTATCCGTAAGTACTCCCACCGTTCTTCACTATGAACATCTTGAACAGGAGCAAGAAGCTGTAGAACCCGCATTTTCCATTTTTATTCGATCTCCTGATGATCCCTGGCTGCCAATTGTCTTTTCTATAAAATCATTTTCCTTTTTTCGAAGTCAATAAAAAATTACAAAGTTGTGCTGTTCATCTAACCCAACAGTGCTAAGCATGTTTCTTAAGAACCAGTAATGTTTCAAAGTCATGAAATTTGCGATGAACCACAAGTCGAAAGTTGGGGTTTATCGAAAAAATTGATAATTATTCCAAAAGCTTATTTGTTCTTATCAACACGAACAAAAGACGTCCGACCGCGGAAGATCATCAGGGGATCAAACAAAAAGGCGGAAAATGCGGTTGTACAGCTTCTTGCTCCCGTTCTAGATGTTCATAGTAAAGGATGATGGGAGTACTTACGAATAGATAGACAGGTAAAATCCAGATATCTGGAGCTTCAGGATATGAGGCTTTCTTCTTTCTCCCTCCCCGGCGGATGTTTATGCATGCGGCCCTTAGGGCTTTTATAATCCCTGAATTATTCTGTTGCCAATTTACCTTCTCCGCAGGGTCGAGAGCTTAAAGGCAGCTTCCCACACTGTGGGGTGGGGGCACCTGGCTCCGGTGGTAATGTAGTAGTAGACCCCCTAACTAAGCGACGACAGAAGTTTGCGGCGCGAAGGGGGTTCTACGAAGTCTACAAATCGCCCCCCTCCCCCCCCCCCCCCCCCCAAGTGGCCCGGATCTTACGGTAGGCTTGGGCGAGTACGAGATGCATGCAAGGTAGAGACGCAGAGTCTTTGCGGGACCCTGCGCTCATGACTGTGTGCGCTATGCGTGCTCTGGCCTTGCAGTTCGAAATCGCTTAGTGGGCGGCGTCCGGGCCTACAGTAAGATTCGGGCCACTTTCGGAGCAAATTTCAGGTTTGGTAGACCTCCTTTTTCACTCCAAACTTCAGTCATCGCTTCGGTAGGAGGTCTACTTTGATCTCGCCACAAAAACCCGGCACCCATCTTCTTGCCGGGACGCTGCTTTTAATTGGCCCCAGGGCGGGATCGAACTGCGTCCGACCTGGTCATAAATACACCACTTGTCCCCTTAAAAGACGTACAAGAGGCATAAATTAATGAATGTATCGCATATCCACTTTCAAACTCCTTTATCCACTTCAGCAATTTTCCTCTGGCTCTCCCCTTCTTTCTAGCCTACACTTTCGCAACTGCCAAAAAGGACTTTTTCTCAAGCTAATAATATAACAGAAGTGTGTATAACCATAGTCCATTCATTCTGTGACACATCTAATCCCTAATGTTAAGGCAGATTGAGAACTTTTATCTAAGTTTGCTATTTAGATCTGTAGGATATGAGTTACTTCGCTGCACCTGCACCTCAACCTCCACCGGCAGTGCCTCCTGCTCCAACTCCTGCAGCTGCTCCAACTCCTGCAGTTACTCCGCCTCCGCCAAATTGTTCGGCGCCCATGACCCCGAACACAGCAACACCAAGTGAGTGAATTAAGTGATCTTATCAATGAATGGAATGTATACTAGTACGGATATTTTGACTCTAAACGGACTTGAATGTTGCTGAAAGACTTCTAAAATCTTATAAGTGAGAGCTTATCTCGAACATTATATGCTTCCAAAAATCGAATTCATAATTATCATATTGGATACATAGATATCTACTGAGAAAAATAAATATTCTCTTGTACTTGACAAGCTTTTTCGGATGAGTCAGACTCCCGCTTTCAGCAGCTATGCAATAAGTTTCTTTGCAGCAAAGAAAAAAGGATGGTTTGGTCGAAAAAGCAGAACGCCAGCAGCAGGGAGTCGAAGTTCTCTGAACACGGAGAAAGAGCCACTTCTGGGAGGGGAGCAACAGGTTGGTGTGATAATCATATTTCCATGTTGACTCTTTTTCTTTTCAGAAGAAGCTGACACAATTGAGAGTTATGTTAATGGTGGCGATTATTCTCTTAGTCGTGGCAGTTATATTCACCGTTGTTGTTTTGCTTCACGTCGTAGAAGTGCTTAATGTTGTGCAAAGCCTTCGACCATATGACTGTACAGACTGAAGAGGAAAGTGAATGACAGAAAGCTTTTACTTTTGTCACGGTTCTACATTACTAAAAATAAAAGTTTTATTGGTCAAAGCTAGATAACATACAATTTCGCGTGTATTCACATAAATTTTGAAATGGTCAGCAAAGTAAAAACTGTCTTGCAAAGCAAATCTCTCGTCAAGACTTACATGAGAAATAACATCAATACAGAGGATCTTCCACGAGTTCGTCTTACAATCTTTCTCGTTCTTTCCAATTGACTGCATAAACTATAGACGGCCGTGAACTGCTTCAATGCATAGTATCGCCTTGTCGTTTTCTTTTATCGATGTGGATAAAGAAATATGGTCAAGAAGCTGATCATAGTGCCGCAATCGTGATACTTTTCGTGATGCTTTTACGATGGCCGCATTTACACTTTGCTAACCTTAGAGCGGCGTTGAGCACTAGGACTGCCTCTCACATTTAGTAATGACTCACACGCAGATTGAGGGGAGTTAGTTTTCATGACTTTTTGCGTGATTCCGTTCAGTCGATAAGCATAATTCCTTTACGAAATCTCGGTTGCTTTGATGGTCGTGCATCATTCTTAGCTCTTGAGATATGCGGCATGATGATCTTACAAACATTTGAAAGAACAAGTTGGTCTTGTAGATTCTTAAAATCCTCTCTACCTTCAGTGTCTCGTTTGCTCGCTTGCCACAGAGTAGGCGGAGCAGTGCCGACGTACATGCGTGGCGGGTTTGATAGCGACTGTCTACGAAAAGCTCTAAAATGAATATTTATCGTTAGATCAATTGCCTTTACTGGTCCACCTACGCTATGGTAAGGTACACTTCATACAAAACTGAGTCTTGCTTTGTTTCGATAGCCTTTTTTCCCTTTGCACTTTGTTATGTCAGTTGGAAGGATGTGTAACTTATGACTAGATACCCCAGTAAGTCGTTATTGATAAGTCCGCCATTGGTCTCCACCCAGTCACTGAAGGCTCTCACGCTTGTTCTTAGCCCAAAAGGACAGCAAAAATTGAAGAGAATATCTATTTAAGTGATATGAGTCCCTATCGGTAAACTGCAAGCTATAAGATGAACCCTACTCAAGCAGCCTTAAAAAACTTGGCTGCTTATTCATCACCGCACTCGATGCAAAATAGGAGTTGGTGCAACCCACAACAACGGTGATGTACTTGGTAGAGTCTTCATTCGTAACCTCCCTGCTTCTCTCCAGACCGAGTGGCAAATAGGAGATGATATCTGACAATCGGACCGAGACAGTATATTGATGTGGGTGACACTTTTGTCTTCTAAAGGCGTCTTGCCAGAATTTCATCTAATATAGTTACCATCTACAACAACCAGTGACGGTAACCGCTTATTTGTTCCAGCAGCAAAGCCATTGCCCGGTTATCACAAAAGCAGCTTATCAGATGCTAAGCAATATAAATGGGATGAATGAACTAGAAACCTTATTTTCATATCCGAGTGCCCAGCGGCTGGAAGGTCACTCGCATTATAGCATTGTTACTGGTCCCTTGGAAGCATCTTCGGAATGGACGATTACTTTGGAGCACCAGCTCCAGCTCCCGGTGGTGGTGCTCAGCAGCAACCCGCACAGCCTGCGAATCCAGCGCAGCCGGCGCCAGCTCCAGCAGATCCATTTCAACCAAAGGCTCCGTAGGTTACATTGGTTGGCGAGATTTTGCATAGATTTCTCACATTTTGAAGGGCGGAACAAAGAAGGTTCGAATCTACGAATGACAAACACATTGACTACTTAGCAGATGCAGGTATGAGGCCTCTCCTCTTTTTGTGTAACACTTCCCTCGTTACAGTGCCTGTACAGCGACAATCAGCAGCTACCTCAGGCACTAGCGGCAAAAGTTCTTCGCGTTCCAGAGCTACCCAACGTCAGGCAAGTCACTAAAACAACTACAGAAGGATGAACATAAGCGTGCTTTTCAGCCAGGTACTTGCGTCCAAAAACTGTGCATAACCACATGTGTAATGGCTGCAATCGTATTCTGCTTCACTATGATTGCCTGCCTTCATGTCGCAGGAGTGGTTGCTTTCATTACGCCTTTGACGTCTGCCTGTCAAAAGCAATGAATTTTCATGATCAAAGATTTCAAGCTTCGTTCATAGTCCTACATTACGTCTTACAAGAATAAAGATTTTTGGCACGCTTGTGTAATCACTCTTGTGCCTCACTTGGGCATACTCATACCTTCGATAGTCTAGAGACAGGGCGTCAAAAGTGAAGGTTGTTTGAAAATCTGACGTTATAAGTAGTGAAGGTTGTTTAAAGAAGATCAGAGAAGAAAATATATCGTAAAACAGATATAAAAAGCGAAAGAAACTGTTGAAAACCGGATAAAAACGCTGCAAAGAGGTCCGAAATTTTTCATTTGGCGGCTTTTCGGAGTGCAAGTTTTCGCTCCAGGACCAGCAATTCGCAACACGGGGTTTTGGTTTTTGATGTGTCCTTTGAATTTTTACCCCCGCAATGACGTTCCTGTTATCTGGGACGTTGTCTGGATTGATGTGCTTATTGCTGAGCAATAATCGCACAAGCTGAAAAAAAATCGATGCGAAAGCGCTGAAATAGAGTAAGGTGAAGAAAAACGCACTTTTTGCGATTTTTCACGAAAAATTTCACCATAATCGAAGAGGTAAGGGCTGGGTGGTTGTCTGCATTATGAACAGAAGCAAGATCTATAGAATGCACGAAAAAAACGCATGAAAATATTTAAACTAGGAGGATAACAAGAGATTTTCGAAAACAAGGTTTTTGACGGATTTCTCGAAAAAATTTTTCAAATCAAAAAATGTGGTTCTGGGATGTTGTCAGCATGAAAATAGAGATTAAGAGCTTCAGAATGATATACAGCTTGCCAAAGTTGGGTTCGAAACAGCGAAGAAAAGGGTACCAGAGCCAAATGCCCCGCGCCCCGCGTTTGGGGTAGCGAGGTAGCGCGCAGCGCGCGGAAACGCCGACGAGCAGCGGAGCCAGACCAGAGCCGACGGGGCATTTGGCTCTGGTAGTAAATCTCCGCGGGGTCTGAATGAAATCCTACAACATTATATATCATTCTGATCGCCATGATACGAAGAGGAAAACTGACAACGTTCAGCTTTGAAAGTCACTCATTAACGAGATAGGCCAGCGTTTTCGTGCGCGACTCTCTGCGCAAGACTCAAGCGCAGTTTCTCGCTTTATTTAACTCCAGTAGCTTTCCTAAACTTCTGAAACTCGATTTTGTTCTAATGAGAGGATAACTGAGAAATTCTGTATTGAATTTTGGCGAAAATTCCACAGAAATCTTCTTTTCAAAGTAAAAAAGGCTATGAAAACGCAAATTCTCGGTTTCGCTGAGATAAGCCAAAGATATTATCCCCTATATTTGCTTCACTAACATTCGTTCCGATATATAATAGTTAGGATAATAACATCTGGGGCCAAGCCCCGGATGACTTCTGTTTTTTTCCAGGTGAAGGTTGTGTCCCCCCATAGCCCTCGAAGTGAAGGTTACCAGAGTACGTGGCTCTATGTATCAAAGGTGTGGGCATACTACAGTCCTTTTGAAAAGAGTACAATATTTGGATGGGATCCGTTATCCTTGAATGGAGCTTGTGTGCTACCTCTTGGGCGACGAATAAGTCTTTCTATGAGCTATCAGAACAGTTCTACGAGGCTTTATGGAATTGTCCTTTCGTGGAACTCATCAGTAGGGACGAATGGCTCCCGAAATGAATGCACGCGCTGAAAATGGATTTTGACGCTTTGAAAAGCTGATTTGTTAGGACAAATGGGAGGCAGTTCTTTGCACGGGCTGTCTCCACCGTCAATCTGAAATTCTCAACACGTCACGCGCGCAAACCTTTCCATCCCTGTGCTTTGCATGAGGCAGGAGCCGCCGCAGGGTGCTCACGCGGGGATGGTCGTATGGAAAGCTTACGGTCGAGCGAATCCTCTACACCTCTTTGAATAATGCACTTTCTTCAGGAGAAGAAAGTTAAAGAGAAGAGCCTGTTTCACACATCTTGCATAAACTGAGAAGGTAGAAATTTAGCCTCATTCAGTGTACGGCATGGGGGAACTATGCCAAGAATTTAGCACTTCTCAGATTTCAAATTGCTTGAGGTATCTGCGTCCGGGCAAAATTCCAAACAAAATTTTTTTCGCTTACCTGGGCTTAGTCTTCCTGCTGGTTGCAAAGATGCAGCTTGCAGAGTTCGAAAATGTCGAAAATGGGCTATTCCAGAAGCCATTGTTTGAATAAAGAAGCTTGCTGCCAAGGTTAAGACGCAGAGTCGTGGTGGGACCCTACGCCTTGACTGTGTGCTACATAAGAACTCTGGCTATCGATTGAGGAGGCGGGCAGGTCGCCGGGGCGTCCTGGTCGCCACTTCTGAAGCGGTTTTTCGCTTTAGAGGCAAATAAGTGCACTTCCAGCTGGGCAAGGGCTTCATCAGGACGGGAGCCCCTGTATGCTAACCATCTCATTCAACTTCTTTCAACTTTAATATCAAGGTAGATTGATTGTTTGAGATCTGTAAAATTTTTCTTCATGTCCTTCTAAAAATAGTAGCAAACATCAGCAAGTGATGAAGTAGTTTATTACAGCAAATAGATACCAGTATTCACTTTGATGAAAATGTTAGGAAGCAGAAGCAAGCTAGAAAACAAATACGTTTGCGTTATACATACATATATGAGATCAAATCAGCAATTCTGCGCCGCTTGGTAAAGTAAAAATTGGCGAAAAATTACCCGTCAGTAGAGTTCCAAAATCTCACAAATTGGCAGAAATAATGAATTGCACGTCAAATAAAAGTAATGCAAAAATACGTCAATTACAAGCTCGATATCGATAAAATGACGGTGTTCATTTATATGATCCCTTTGTATTGCGGCTGAGAACTTTGCGGAAAGCCGCCCGGAAGTCGCGGGAAAACGCGGCATATATCAGAGGATTTACCGCTGAATTAACATAACCGAGCCAGAAAGCGATCACGTATGTCGTATTTGAGATACACTCTGGTACGAGACAAATGGAGTAAGCCTAAAAATATTTGAGATAGGTTCTTCTACAATCTTTGCTAGGCAGCGTCCAGAGTTTGCCGTACGCCGGCACGGTGCCAGCGCCGTTCCAACACCGTGCCAGGACCGACTGGACCCACACAAAGATCGATTTTTCGACACGGTGCTGTCACGGCGGGATCTGGTCATAGCCCAAAAAATGAAAGAAAAATTATTTTACCTGGAGGACATAAATTGCACTGAAAGGAAGCCAGCACGTGATAAATACAGCTACAACTACGGCTGTTGTCCGAGCTACTCGAAGCTCTGTACGCAAAGAGAAGCGATGGCGACGATCACTAAAAAAATACAAAAATTGGAATTGCTAAAAAATGAAATATATAACGAAAAGTTAATGACCTACCTTGCAAGCGAAATAATATTACTTCTTTTCTTGTTGTTATTCAGTAACGAAACAACCATCGTTTGCGGGAAGAAGGTTTTTCCACTTGCGTGCACATGAGTTTCTGGAGCTGGGGGAGGTGATTTTTCTGAACATGGAAACTTAAAGCAGTGAAATTGAGATAAGAATCCCTTTTGAGCAAAAAAAAGTTCTTTCATCCAGAGATAGAATTCCAACAGAATTCCAGCTAGTTCAGTAAATCAAACGCTTACGATTTTTCTGTATTTCAACAAGAAGGAAACTTTTTATAAATTCTTAGCAGGAATTTTTCGATTTTTCGATGATTTCCTATACACTACAAAACGTCTGCGATATCCTCTACAGAATTTGGACTTACCTTGTGATAAGAGCTCAGCTTTTGACTCATTCGAATATTTTGGTTGGCGCGCGTCATTGCTCTCCACCGAATACGATTTCATATCCTGAAAGCGAAAAAATGAAGTTGGAAAATTTTCGTACTAAAACAAACTCTTTTCTGAACACTAGAAATAAAAATATCTAATCTCAAAATTAACCGGATTTTCAAGTAAAAAACTTTTCATAAAAAACGGTGTTCCCTGTCACGCCTCAGAAGATTATTTTTTTCCAAGATAGTATTTGCACACAGACATCGA
Source organism: Cylicocyclus nassatus (assembly GCA_958299035.1). Classification (NCBI taxonomy): domain Eukaryota; kingdom Metazoa; phylum Nematoda; class Chromadorea; order Rhabditida; family Strongylidae; genus Cylicocyclus; species Cylicocyclus nassatus. The sequence continues at coordinate 6,957,287 of CATQJL010000305.1, read as the reverse complement.
AAAACGAATGAAAAAATTCTTGGTTATTGGCAAAAAAAGTTTTTTTAACCAATAATCAAATTCAGTTCATTTTTATAGCTTGCACACACCTAGAACTTATAGAACTTCGCAAAAAAAATCGTGAGGGGCAGGAAAAAATTTTTGATACCCCTCCCCCCCCCCCCCTCCCTTCCTTCGCCGGCTTCGTTGTTGGACTTTGTTTCGAGCAAGACTGGTACTATGAAGCCTGTATGAACTGACTTTTTTTGTAAAGCGATTTAATCACTGTTTTCCAATTTAAGCTAGCCGAACAAAATTTACCGTTTCACGTTGTATAGTTAAGTGTACTCATAACTAGCAACTCGGTAACATAATTTCGTATGCGATAACAAACCCTGGGATGACTTGGACGTCGTCCACGATGTATGCGTAGTGATGATCCGCTATTGATTGAAACACACTTTGATCTACTTGTGGATAGAACTGTGCAGAATATCGAGACATTCAATGCAATCTGTAAGCAATGTTGATTTTACAACGTGCTATATTTCGCACGTACCGTAACCTTACCATAATCACTGCAGGACCGATAAATGAAGCCAGTGCGGAGAATATGATGTAAAGGCTCGGCAATCGCATGGGAGTGCATTCTTGCTTCGGAGAGTTGTGTGTAGATTCCCAGATGAAGAGGCAAAGCGCTAGTAAGCCGGAAAATGCCCAAACAAGGAAGACAAGCAGACGAGTAACCCTACAAAAGACTATGATTTTTTTTCAATTACTATTTTCTCAACCATTCAATAAACAAGGTTGCCTACAAATTTAACTTGCAATTTTTCAGGCAAAATACGATAAACAGGGATTTGTATTAAGGAAGCAGTTGCTTAATATATGACGCATAAACGATCAATTTATTTATCTATTTTTTTCACTTATTTACTGAGATGTTTGCCTATTCCATTACGCTCTGTCCACAGGAATTTTTTGTAAAGCTCATCACAAAACCTTTTGGCTTTCCGACGCTCAAATGGTAATGTTATTTGATTTTCTCTCAAAAATCAATTTACACATACTATACTTTCCAAAAAAGATTAGTCAAGTGGAAAAGTACTGTCGGCGCTGAAGAATCCTTGTATATGGCTTCGAATCATTTATTTCAGGCTTCATTTACGTTGACACTAAAATTAGGCCGTGGATTACGGAAGCTGTCAAACCCAAGAGGATGCAGGCACTAGGAAAGCACCAACGTTTCAGATAGCTATTATAAATCCAGATCAACCTGGACTTGTAATTGAAAAGCCCCGTAGCTAAGTCGTTGCGCAAGCGGCAGCCATATCTTTTGTAGTTAAGAGATCAAGCACTAAAACTTTCGCCCAGACCGTGCTTTTTCCGAGCGGAAGAGCAATAACGGAAGCATCGACATTTGCTTGGACACTGCGGTAAATTCCTAAGTTGCTCTTCGAGAGCAGCGCCGAGGCGTAGTTCAAAAAGTTGAAGTAGATTTATCCTTATTTTTCCTCAATATTTTTATATCAAATTTACTTCAAAAAGTTAAATTAAGAAATTTTTATAGAGCAATCAGGTACCCAATTCTTATTCCCTAGTTTCTATTTCAATATCAGCAAATAAAGAATTCATATCTGAGTAATTCGGGTTGATAATTTGATTTTTTTTTGCACTTCAAAAATCGACTCAAAACATTTTCCCTTTACTGGAGTTTTCGTCCACTAACCGAGTGAAAATCCATGTCAACAGAGTTTTTCCCCATGGGACAATGAAGCTGTGAATTGGTGTGGTACTTAAACGCTATTACACAGCCGTGCAGAACAATTACGAAAATTTGCGGTCCGTGGTTCTTTGGCCATCGGTCTTTCCTTTTCTGCGCAGCTCAAAGACCTAAATTTTGGCAAGGAGTGGAGTTTGTGGGTAAATCCTAGGTTAAGACAAGATTCGTCTTGGAAAAAGTTTTTTTTCACTTTTCAACGCAAATTTTTCCGTTTCATACTGCGTATATGGAGGAACGTGGCTTGCAAAGGCGTTTTTACTGACACTATTTTCCGGTTAAAGCTGCGCCTAAGATGGAACTTCGCTTACAGATGACAAATATTTCTACTGAATTTTTCCCGTTTCAAGCTGTGCATTAGATGGATCTCGTTTTTGGAGGGTGATTTCAAATTCTTCGTTGCTAAGTTCTTTCCCGCATAAATTGCGCATTAGATGGGATTTGGTTTCAGATGTCGATTTTCACTGGATTTTTCCCGTTTCAAACTGTGCATAATGTGGAACTTGGTTTCCAGGAAACGATTGCTTTTTTCTATTTTCCGTCCAAATACTGCAAATAGGATGTGATTTGGGTTGTAAACAATTATTACTGAGTGCTTGCCGCTTCAAACTGCGCATAAAATGAGACTTGGCTTGCAAAAACTTATTTTCATCAAGTATCCACTGCTTTGAATCGCGCATGAAGTGGGAATAGGGCACCAGCAGCGGCCCCCCCCCCTCCCCGATAAATTGTTGTAATTTACTTATGTGGGTTATGAAAATGTGCAAGTGACTTGTTTATTCTTGTGAACATTTAAAATAATTTTAAAAATTTTTCAAAATTCAAATTAGCCTTATAAAAAAGTTTTTTTTTCAGGGGCGTGGTTGGAGACACGCACCTTCATTAAAAAAATTTTGCCCCCCCCCCCGGAAGGAAATCCTGGGACCACCAGAAGCAAATTTTTCTATGTTTCTCAAATTATAATCTGTTCGTCTTCAAACTTTGCATGAATGCTAAGTTGGCTCATAAAATGGCTATATAGGTATCCATAGCTCTTTACTTTTTGTCACAATCATCTTAAACCACTTGACATTTATGTCTTATCAAAACGACTCACCTTTTCGACGAAATGCTAGGATACCGTATAGGCTGCTTCACTGCCATATATCTATCAAATGAAATTGCTAGAAGATTGTAGATGGATGCTGTTGAAAACCATACATCTGCGGCTAGCCATAATCGGCAACCTAGATCGCCGAATAGCCAGTCATTTGTGTGTTCCTGAATAATGAAAATTCCAGCAATGCAGTTTTGTCATAACTTTCGCCCAGTGCACCCATTCTCGTCCCCAAAAAGTACCACTCCTAGCGTATTTTCAAAAAAAAATTTTTTTTTCAAGCTCAATCCACCCTATAGCGAAGAACAATGTGTGGGCACAACTCATAGAGAAGTAAACACATCCCTTAGGGGTAAATAAATGCTGCAACCATTTCTTTTAGTAAACAAAAAACAAGTGGGCAGCTGAAAATACGTTTTTGCAGCTTGGAAACTTAATGCAGTCTGCCACCGTAATTTGTTGGAACAGAAAAACAACAGATACAGTAGGAAAGAAATTTTGAGTTGTTGTCAAACTTTCCTGTTTCATTGGTTGCACAAATTGATACTAAGTTGGGCTTGTTTAATGCACACATGTCCTCTATTGTAAAGAACCAAAAATCCCGACAAGAATTAAACATAACAAGAAACTGAGAGGACGAGTGCACATTAAACTTTGTCTTCTGTCAAACCTGGTTTTTTTTATATGAAAACTTTCTACCCCCGGGTGTTTGACATTCCCACTGAGAAAGTGCAGAAAAAGATTTTTTGAGTTAAAGTCAATTTTTCCTGATTGAGAATTGAGAAATAAAGGGCGTAGTCGGCGTGTGGCTTTCTTAAACAAAAAAGTCTGGGACTATTTGTCCGAAAAAGTTCAAAAAAAACACAGCATAGCAAAATGAGTGCCGAATCTATAAGCCTCGAATTTCAATCAAACTTGGAAGTATATTTTCATCCCTTGTTCCCCCTCCCCCATACGTGTTTGACCTTTCACTTTCATGACGTAAATATTCTATTTCGAAAACAAATCATTATTTTCTGTCCTTACAAGCTTGTTTTTCCAGACTTTGTACATAATTGTACATGGCTGATTACAAGAAAGCTTAGAATAAACCACTAGACTCATTATCTCTAAATTGCTCTTTGATCCGTCCCCTCTCCCTCCCCCTCTCCCATAAAAAACAATCGATAATCGATCGATCTCACCTGAATGATAGCAAATGGAATAATAGCTGTTCCAAGTAGTAAATCGCTGATTGTCAAGGATAGAACGAGGAAATTCGTTGTGGTGTGTAGTGATGATTGTGAAACCAGTGCGTAGAGTACGAATATATTACCGCAAACAACGACCAGACAGACAATACCCATGTAGAAGCTGACATCCATGTCTGAAACGGGAAGTTTTTGATAGAAAAAATTTTCAGAAGCAGTTGCGGGAAGTTTTTGATAGAAAAAATTTTCAGAAGCAGTTGCGGGAAGTTGGAAACTTTGTACGAGAATGGAATAACGAGAACTTTGAGAGAATAGAATGTGGAAAAGTTGGTGCAAAAAAGAGAGGAACGGGAAAAAGGTGGATGAACAAAAATGTTACATTTGGAATGAAATATAGTGGTAAAATAATATCAATGATAACAGTAGTAATAATAGTATTAATACTAGTAATAATAATAAGAATAATGATACTATGTAATAACAGTGATCATAGTAATAATTTTAAAAAGTAAAATGATAATAAAATAAATAATAATAATAGGAGTAGCGATAATAATGATAACAATAATAAAATAGTATTAATAACCATGAGGATAATAATTTATAACGAGAATAATAACAATGAAAATAAGAACAAGAACAAGAATAAGACAGTGCTATTACCAAACAATAGTATGATGTGTGTCAACAGTTATTGAAATAAAATGAAATAGATAAATAAATTCCAGGTATTTGAATTAGACTGTAATGGTGACGAAATTCTCACCATGATATCTTATATATAAAGCTGAATGTCTGTTTGTCTGTATGTCTGTCTGTATGTCTGTCTGTCTGTCTGTGTGTACGTATGTTCCGAATAGAAAATTCCATTTCTGAACCGATCCGGACCAAACTTGGCACACATACACTACGGGCCCCGGCGGGTGTCATAGGCTACTTTTCGTCATCGATCGATATCGATTTTATCGATTTTTATCGATTTTTTTGCTGAGTTCACCTACGGGGCTGGGAGTTGGCACAGGGGGGTAATCGAGCATGGGGATTCCGAATACAATATTGGTTTTCAGGATTATCGATTACTTTTATCGATTTTATCGATTTTTTTGCAAAGTTTGAGCTAGGGGGCTGGGAGTTGGCACAGGGGGGTAATCGAGCATGCTGATCATCCCCAAGGGGGGTGATCAGCATGCTCGAACACCCCTGTGCCAAATTCCAGCCCCCTAGCTCAAATTTTCAAAAAATCGATAAAATCGATAAAAGTAATGGACGATCTTGAAAACTAATATTGTATTCGTAATCTGCATGCTCGATTACCCTCTGTGCAAACTCTCAGCCCCGCAGGTCAAACTTTGCAAAAAAATCGATAAAATCGATAAAAGTAATGGACGATCCTGAAAACTAATATTGTATTCGGAATCCCCATGCTCACTTCCCCCCTGTGCCAACTCCTAGCCCTGTAGGTGAACTCTGCCAAAAAATCGATAAAATCAATAAAAGCAATCGATAATTCTGAAAACTAATATTGTATTCGGAATCCCCATGCTCACTTCCCCCGTGTGCCAACTCCTAGCCCTGTAGGTGAACTCTGCCAAAAAATCGATAAAAATCGGTAAAATCGACATCGATCGATGACGAAACGTGGACTGTGACACCCGCCGGGGCCCGAAGTGTATGTGTGCCAAGTTTGGTCCGGATACGGCGGAGCCGGGTAAGCCAGCTAGTTGGAAATAAAGCAATAATATACAGGGTGTCCCAAAAAATGTTTCGAACGTTTGATCGTTAATATCTCTCTTCCCAAGAAGTCTTTTGCCTTGCTTCAGGTACCGCTTTGTAGAGCTGGCTTCAACTTAGATTTCCATTATAGAACGAATCATCCATCTCTCTTTATTACTGTAGAGTTACGGTAGAAACTTCAAAGAGGGTTTCGAACCATGAAAGGCCATATTTTGCCTCAGAAAGGAAACAAAACAGCCTGAAAACTTTTACACCAGGCTAATTAGAGTTGCTGATTATAACTGTAAAGTTCCCAACTTATTATGATGCTTCATTGAAAAGTTATGCCAGGTGAGAGGTAGCGGCCTTTTTTCCAGTGTTCCTAAAAAGTGCGATTACACCGTTTAGAAAGCTTCGTAATCTTGTGAATAGTTGAGTATTGAACTCAGCGTCTATAAAAACCCTATAACACAAGTTTTCACAATTTTTTGAAAAATTTTGAAACGGCAGCTTTTTCCACATTGACACCATATGTTTCAAGTTTCTACCGTAACCCTACAGTAATGAAGAGAGATGGGTGATTCGTTCTATAATGGAAATCTAAGTTGAAGCCAGCTCTACAAAACGGTACCTGAAGCAAGGCAAAAGACTTCTTGGGAAGAGAGATATTAACGATCAAACGTTCGAAACATTTTTTTGGGACACCTTGTATTTCAATCAATTTCATTTCAATTTCGAGGATAACTTCGCAAAATCAGATGTAAGAAACTCATGATTCATTGGTAAGCAACATAAACCTGAAGAAAAAAAATTGACTGGTAGAGGGAAAAGAAAATCTTATAGATCTCTTGTAATTGAAAATGGCTAAGTGGATAGCTCTTTTGATACTTTTCAAATGTTTCCCGCATGAATATTTACAACCAGGGCTTAGCACAATTTGGCTTTTCTAATATGCGAAAAACGAAGTCCCCTCTGACTTTCGAAAAATTTTACGAATTCCCCTTCGACCCAAAATCGGAAAAGTCGACTAAAAAGACTCAACCTAACTTGTGTTTTTTCAGACTGCTAAAACGATATCCCCTTTGCTTTTTGTACCAAAAACGAGATCCAGCTTGCTTATAAGCCATCTGTTCCAAGTTCTGTTTGTACAACAAAATTTAGATATAAATAAGAGAACATCATTAAAGAGGATTGAGCTGTAACTATTTTCACTATAGTGAGCGATAATGTGATAATCATTGCAAAGAAAAATATCTCAAGTTTTAAACATCCGAAAAAGTCAAAGAAAGCAAAAACCACCAGGGCAGTAATAGAACTCAGCCCGGAAACGCATCTGTCTCATTTATGGACATGCTGATGATTTTGGCAGCATCAAGGTCATTTTTTCTATTATTTATTGCATGTCGTCTCTTGCATATTTATACTCATAACATATTGATAGATATAGTAAAAAACAATGGGCATATGTCTTCACAGGTATCTGGATGTTTGAGCTAGCGAATTGCTATTAGGTTGGTGCAAAAGTAATGCGCGTTTTGCGAGTTCTTACTTTGACGTGCTATAACTTTCTAAAAAATCCATATTTTTCAGTGCGGCAAAGTTTGTCAAAATCAAACCTTTCTCTATAAAGCGCACGTTGCCTTAAATTAACTTCGCAAATCGGTGGAAAAATATGGATTGATAAGCAAAAAAATTTTTTTTTCGGAAACCTCGTTCTTAACTGATCGTAACTTCCTTCACGATTTGTCGGTATAAATGACAAGTTGACTGTCTTGTAGCCGCAAGCCAATAGTACCAAAAAAATTACAAAAGGGCTCAAATAAAGAGTATTTGCGAAAAGGAAAAAACAATATTCAAAATTTTCCGCTTTTTTCGACATTTTTTTGTAACCCTCAAAATCCCAAATATGGAGATTTTTGATTTTCTGTGTACTGAACAGCTTCCACATTTTTGCAAAAACTGTCAATAAGAGGTCCATTCTTACACTTACAGAAATGAGCAAAATCTTGGCGATTACCCTCTTCAAGGAAAATCTATGGGCCACAGAATGGCCAAAACCATCACTTATGTTGAGGCGCCGAGATCTCAGTCTAAGTAATTTCTAGAAAAACAGTAAAGCATGCATAACGTAGAAAATTTCTACTACGTACAGTATTCAAATTTTCAAATTAATGCCTTTACTCGCGCTTGAATTCTGGCCGAAAAAGTAAGTGCAGTGAAATTCTGGTTTTGAGTGCGGTTGTATGAAGCTCTCTAAATTTTTAACGAATGAGGCTAGAAGCTTCTTTTAACCACTATTGAATAGAGCATGAAAGAAGGTTCTTGACAATATGCTGGCTAAGTTTCATAGAAAAAACTTTGATGGAGAAAAGCTATCTTGAAACAAGGGCTAGAAAAACGCGCATTACTTTTGCACCAACCTAATACAATTTGTCATTGTTAGTTATTTCTTAGTCTGCCCTTGTCATGAAGCCAGATTTATAAGCCGCTCGGGAGGGGGGGGGGAAGGAGACTATAATTCGTCGAAATGAGAGACTTTGGAACTTGGAAAATGCATAAAATGTGTCATTCAAACAGTATTTTTCTTTTCTTCACCGAGCTTCGTTGCAAAATTTTGCGTCAATACTCAATTGTAGCCAAACAAATATGGATTTATTCTAGAAAAGCAAGACACGTTTTTTCTCCTCCTACAAAATTTGCAAAATCCTCGTCTCTGTTTGTTGGGTCTAATTTGATTTATCCTAAGGCGTTTCTACTATGTGATTTAGTTGTTGACGCAGTTTCACTTGCAGACGAAACCATGTTTTTGGATTCAAAATAAGGAAGTTACGATTAGTGACTAACAACTTAACGCAAGAAACAGATATTCAAAACAAATGTTCAACTATAAAGATAGCATATTTGAAGCCTGAGATTATTAAATTTGTGTAATTAAAAAAATGGTCATAAGTTTGCTACAGGTTTATTTCATAGTAAATATGAGTGTGGTAGGGTTAAACTGTCGATGTTTGACCTTTTACAGAAAGAAAAGATTCTGAACCCTCCGAACTCCATACCTTTGGAAAAAAGAGGAAGAAACAACTGTTTGAAACTTAAAAATTTGATACCATCGCATGGCTTTCCCCTCCCCCAATTACGTCAGCAAAACTGAGTCCTCGCTTTGCCACCGTCGACGGATAATCCCATATTCAGTGATAAAGAAAGCAAAAATAAAATTGAGTAATGAAAGGCAGCAATTTTCCTTGCAAATGCAAATGACTAGATAATTCTTATATTTTAGAAATTAAAAATGCAAGAACTTAGAAAGTAAAGATTGAACTTTAATCCCCACTTACTTGCTCCGGGAATGAAATGAGATATGGGAAGAAGAAAACTTACTTTCTGGAATGAAAGATGAGAAGCGGAGTCAGGAAGAAAAATCCTTCAGTGAGTTCAGTTTCAAAATTCAAAAATCAGTCTATAATTTGTCATGATTTGTAAAACATTGCACAAAAATTATTCTACATTAACAGACGTGAATCCAGCTGAGCAAAGTGATTCGATGAAATTGTGTTAACAGAAGTAACGACTGAATTTCTGTAATCAAGAGCTGATAACCGAATAGAGATGATTCTGAATCCTGAAATTTATAGAAATGTATGGAAATAGTGAGCGCCAAAAAGTTGCGGAGAAAGTGCATTTAACCACTAGTAATTTTTTGGAGAAAAACATATTGAAATTGAAATGAAATGGTGAAAACTGAAGCTTCTGAAAGAAGATTTGCAATTGTAGGTAAAATTCAGAACTCTGCCCGCGATGAATCTTATAGAACAATATGTGTTGCGGCTCGTTGTGCTCAGCACCTCACTTAGTGCTCGTCCGCCTGACTACACAACTCCCTATTCCAGGATGTACTGCTTCAGCGCTAGTGCGCGCACTTTAGCGCGTCTGCTCGACGCCTACACCCCCTAAACAACTAACACTACTAAAACTGCTAGAACTACTAAAACTAATAAAACCACTAAAACTAGTGCTTCAGACCCAGGAAAAATTAGACATGGAACGAGCCGCCTCGTCCCGTGCTGCCTGATGGTGATCAACTCCAACAAATAGTTCCGGGTTCTCCGATGGGTCAACCGCAAGCCCTTAGCCCTTCCGGGAAGACCCCTCTCCACTCCCGCAATCCTTTCCTACTGCTCCTCAAACTACGATACTAAGCTGCGCGTCTCCAAACACAAGAAGATCATCAAAGGCTCTACCGCTCGAGACCGTCAATCATCTGCGGGAGCTACTGAAGGCGCTGCCAGCAGGTTGATATCATCAAAAAATCGATAATGAACGAAGCTCGAAGAAGCGTGCACCTCGGCGCGCGCTGCTTTATATACCTTGTGGATTGGCAACGCGCCCAGCAGGAGGGGTCCTGGCGCGAAATGAGTAGCGCGTCAAGTGACGCGATAGCTAGCGCTCCCGGCCCCCTGTTTCGAGGAGTGGCTTGCATCGCGAGCCGCGACAGTATGCCTATCTTTTGAATGCGTTTCTGCTCCGGAAAGATTCAAAAGAACATTTTTTGCGTACGAAGAAATGTTATCCGCGGCATTGTGACGCAGCCAACATAAAAGTTTTTAGAAAAATTTATTGGGATCCAATGAAGGGATTACAGCTCTTGTGAGCTCTATCAGCGCATCCGGTTAGGGCCGCATGCGCTAACATCCCCGCGGAAAGGGGATCCCAGCCTAAGAGAAAGCCTCAAATCCTGAAGCTCCAGATTTCTGGATTTGACGTTGTGTACGTAACCGTAAGTATTCCTACTATCCTTCACTATAAACACATTGAACAGCGGCGAGAAGCTGTACAAGCCGCAATTTCCAGCTAAGTATGATCCCTGATGATCCCCGGCGCTTTTCTTTAGAGTCATTTTTCTTTCTCCAAGGTTAACGAAAAGTTTTCAAAGCTGTGCAGAGGACACTGCTTAGCATGTTGCTGATAAGAACAAATGATGTATCGGAGTCGTAAAATTTGCGATGAACTCATTTGTTCTCATCAGTAACATGCTTAGCACTGTTGTGATAGATAATAAGTACAACTTTGGAAGGTTTTCGTTAACTTTAAAGAAAGAAAAATGACTTTAAAAAAGCGCCGGGGATCATCAGGGATCATACAAAAGCTGGAAAATGCGGCTTGTACAGTTTCTCGCTCCTGTTGAATATGTTCATAGTGAAGGATAGTAGGAATACTTGCGGACAGGTAGACAGCGTGAAATCTAGATATCTGAGCTTCAGAACATAAAGCTTTCTTTTGAGCTGCGATCCCCTCTCCAGCGGGGATGTTAGTGCATGCGGCCCTTACAAGGGAAAGTTCCCAAGTCAGCTCGGTCAACCCGGATGAGTCATATATCACCGTGACGGGCTTGAAACGCTGATTTCAAATCTGCTTTCATTTTGTGCGGTGCAATTCTCCTAGGGAAGTTATGGTTAAATGTCTAAATTTGTTATGTTCAAAGTGGCTTAAAATCATTTAAAAGCTGTAAAACAATACCTAATGGAATTTCATTATTTGTGTTCCGTCCTTGTAATCAATATACTTGATACAAAACTGATAAATCACTTTCATGTGCTATTGTACAGTTTTTGCCAATTTTAAGCCACTTAGAACATGACAAATTTAGACTTTTAAACGCTCATAACTTCTCTCGGAAAGCCGCTCCGCAGAAAAGGAAAGCAGATTTGGAATCAGCGTTTCAAGCCCATTACGGTGATTTATGACTCATCCGGGTTGGCCGAGCTGATTTGGGAACTCTCCCTCAGATTTTTTCATCCTTGTCCTTCAAGGGACTAGCAAAGAAAAGAAGAAGGCTCCTTGTCCTCAGTTTTTGAGGTCACTTTGTACAATACATTAGCTATAAGGACAGTAATTGCAAAACATTTTGTTATTTTCTTTATTGCTAATACAGCAGTCTGCTGCTTTGAAAATAGAGCTAGATACGATTGAAAATCTGTTCTTTTCAAATTGAATAGAGTTCATTTAGCAAGATTCAATTCTGAACTGCGCGTAATTTTGGTTTCTTGCGTTTCAACACATTGACGACCCAAGCCTTTCCCGGAGCAGCCAACGTTTTTCAGATAAAATCATGCACAATTCCATTCACAGTACATCTACAGTAGCGTTGGAATGCTGGCAGAAACAGTAAAGGCTGTATCTAAATTCAGCATAAAAGAAGTAAAGGTTGTATCTAAATTCAGCAAAAAAGAAAACTCCCAGAGTTGATTTGAAACAAAGCAGTAGCCATTTCAATGGGAGTCATGGTGTGTCAAGCCTTGACACACCATGTGTGTCAAGCGGTCGTCAATGTGTTAAATGTAGTTCGGGGTACCCCTACACATTTGTTTATTAATCAAAGCATCAGCAAGTTGATTGTAATCGAAATTATATAATCTCAGAAAATCTGGAGATTTGGAGGATTCATCAGCCATTCGTTGATGCATCAACACACAAGCGGCTTTTATCAGCTGATCATTGAAGGTGTTGATTAGAGGACAGCATAATAAACAAATTCTAAAGAAGAACCTAGGCGATATTGGGGAACGTTTCCAAAAAAACTGAGAATGTGTGAAAGCGAACAGCTTTATCTATACATCGCTAGACTACATAATGTGGGAAGGTTGCTGCAATGGGCAGAACTATAGGAAGTAGTTAGGGGGTCGGATTTGCTCAGAGCTTTCGTATCGGGAGTAAGTGGGTCACGTGGTTGATATAAGTAGTGTTCTACAATTGTATTATCGAAAAAAAAACCTTAAAGGTTTCAAGAGGGGTTTGGATAAGTACGTACTTCGCGATAAAGTACAGGCCGAAGAAAAGAAGGAAATGAAACAAAGGACATAAACTGAGTATATTTACTTTATATCTTTCATTCACGTGAGCGCAACCATTGGTTGCATCAATTTTGCAGAAAGAATTAAAGATTTTATTTGGCTTTTCAGATTTGTTGCTCAAAATCGCAAGGATTTGAAAGAAATTGCTCAAGCTTTGAAGAAGAAATAAAGTCTACAATATCTGTTTGGAGCTTTTAGATTCTAAAGGTTTCCTCCAATGGGCATTAAACGCTGATTCACAAGTGAAAGTGGGCGGGGCTTATCAAGTGGGCGGAGCATGCCAAAAATGAAGACATTTCTCGGACAAATCCGTCATTAAGAGCGAAACGAAGAAATTCAGTCAAGAATGTATAATACTTCTCAGTTATTGAGATTTTTATTTTATATCTTAAAATCTTCTTGAGGTCGCAATACATACGTATGTATGGAAGTAGGCAGGCTCTTCAAGAGGGCAGAGCTTGCCAAGGAAACTGAGTATGGCGGAATTCCATTGACAAAACCGCCGTTCAAGTGCGAAAATTAGTAGTCTTCTTTACTGATGAAAATACTTATTTATCCTTACCTTTTATAACTTTAGTTTTTTCAAAACCCTTCAATATCCGAAACATTTTTACTGAACTATGGTATCAACACACGCGAACAAGAAACTAGAAATCACAAGAGGGTTCTTTACGAGCTCAGCAGCACATTGACGATGCAATTCCGAATGTGGTGCTTCAATCATCAAAGACCTCATTGACAGCTGTTTATTTGGTCTTCAGCGACGAACATCGCTAAAAAATTTCGCTGTTCAAATGTTCAGTTTTTTTGAGCAAAAAGAAATTGAGATGTTAAGGAACATACAAAGTTCGTAGAATGAGTGGTACGAATTCTCATAATATAAAATTCAGTCTCGATCAACTACCCGGAATTTTTAGTTTACACAGTAGCAAAGTGATTTTTGGTACTATTTGATAAATTTTTCAAGATTATAGCGATTAAATCTTCTTTACGTTGCACGCATGTCCATGATGATCCTCTAGCGTGACAAGGTCCACTGCTGTGCTGATTGACAAGCTTATGTATCTATTAATTAATTTTGATGGATGGTTATTGAGGCAGCAAATAATACTAGACCCAGTAATATCGGGCTGCGCTTCACAAGTTTCTGTTGTGAAACTAAAAAAGCGAAAAAATAGCTTTTTATTTGAAGTCAAGATGAGATTTATGAAAAACCGCAAAAGGTAAGTTGAAAAATTTTGCTTAGCATTTGTACGGATAGCTTTGTTTGTTAATAAAGGCGAGCTCCGCCCATTTACAAGCTCCTCCCCTTTCATACAAGTTTGCACGATTCAAAATCGCAAAGCAGCTTTGTAACAACGCTGATCTTCACATAAGAAATCTTTGTTGCGTTTAATTGCAGCTTCGTCAGCGTAGGCGACTGATGATCGGAGTTCTAAGATCTTAAAAAGCAGCTGAGAATATTCAATTTTGAAAATATTACTTCATTAGCATATTAATTCTTTGGTTAAAAAAAATGTAAACTTCTACCCTCTATAAGCTTTTCTATTTTTAACGTTACATGCTTACTAAATGTTGTAAAAATCTGGGATTTCAAACTCGCTACAGTCCATTTACATTTCTACCAAACTCGATATGCTCTAATTTGCTCCAAATATGGTTGTTAACAAGAGTATCTTAAGTAAGTAGCCGGTCCCGCATCAAAAACTAATCTAATTTTCGCTAGGTTATAAAAAAGCATACAATTACTTCTCTATAAATGATAGATTTGTAGCAAAATGGGTTTCTTCCTTTTCGAAAAAGCTCGTGTTGAATTGTTATAGACACTCTTAAAGTGGTGAAGGGCCTGATATGGAATCAAGAATGATCAAAATTATTTTTGGGAGTTTGCACGCAAGTGCAGATATAATTATCAGTGGCGTACCCAGGATTCCGGCTCGGGGGAAGGGGGGGGGGGGGACAAAAAATTTTCTCTGATGAAGGTGCATGGCGTTAGCCACCCACCAAGAAAAATTTTCTGGTATGATTCCCAAAATTTTCGCGGGCCCATAACCCCAAAATTTCAAAAAAAAGGCGTGGCTGAGGCCAAGCCCCGAAAAAAATTTTTTTACAAGGCTAAATTGAATTTTTAAAAAAAATTTAAAAATTATTTTAATTACTTACAAGTATAAATAAGTCTCTTGCACATTTTTGTTACTCATCTAAGTAACTTTCAAAAATTTCGCGGCCCATTCTCGGGGGGCGCGCTCCCCCCCCCCCTCCCGCCCCCCCCCCCCCTCCTCGGTACGCAACTGATAATTATTTTTTCCAGCTATTAGGTTGAAACATTGTTCTTGCACTAACAGTTATAAAAGATCCAATCAAAAGTGCATGGGCAGCCTTGTAATCAGTAAAATACCCTGTTTAATGTAACACACAGCATTTTATTGGAATACGGTTTTGGAACGCAGCCAGGTTTGAAAAAAAGTTTTAAAATTGCATGTTGTAATAATGGCATTCAATAAATCCGAATTTACCTTACTTATTGTTGGAAAAAGCAATAGCAAAATTAAAAATATAATTAGAATTTTTCGAAATTGCCAGCAACGGAAAAAGTACTTGTTTTGGACAGGTTTGATTCTATATGGCAACAGTGAGTGATTTAGCTTTGTGTGTCATCAACTTGTAAAAGGACCATTAAATTTGCCAGATAATCTTATGGTTCGTCAAAAATTTACAGTTGGATCAGTTGGTGTCTGATTACAATTTGAAAAATAAAAATGGCCTTGAGGATGGCTAGTTGATCGCGCCTACCGAGTAATCGGTGGATCGGGTACCACTAAAATTCAAAGATACATAACTCCAACAAAATTCTCTGATTCACTCAAATTTCCAACGTCACATATGTGAGTAGAGCCACTTACGGAATTGCAAGAGACGCAGTTCTGCTGCAAGATAAACATGAAGAGCACTGCTCAAAAGGCTCAAGAGGTGTTCGAAAAGAGAAACGGGGGCGGAGCATGCATGGCGTAATGAGCTATTGGAGATCATAATATAGCATTTGTAGGTTTCACACAGAATTATACAGTCTTCTCAAGGGTAAGTATGAATAAGCGGGTTTCGGAGTCTGTTTACCTACATTCTGAAGCCAAAGGAACTCCTTCTTAGTGAAATTGCAAGTATGCGAATACTGAGATTTGAGAGCTGATTTGAAATGACAATAAGTGATGGCACTGGAAAATGCAGCATTAAAGCATGTAATCAAAAATTACACTAATCACACATACACTAAAAACAATAACTGGATCACTTTGAATGTGCTTCCGTAGCGCAGTCGGCAGCGCGTCAGTCTCATAATCTGAAGGTCGTGAGTTCGAGCCTCACCGGGAGCAACTTTTTGCGCGCATCCCTTCGAGTGCAAATACAGCTGCTATGAGGCCACATTTCGTGTTTTGTACAGATACTATTGGAGCAAGATTTAGATTCGAATAAATTTGGGTGATTATCCCATTGTTTAATCCGATTAAGTCAAAGTTCGGAGCAATCGATTTGTTTTAGAATTTTGACGAAATATTTCCGCGCCTCTATAGCTCAGTGGCAGAGCGTCTGTCTCGTAAACAGAAGGTCTGCGGTTCAATCCCGCATGGAGGCAATCTTTTTAAAAAACTTAAATTCCCCAACCAATTAGAATATTTGACGTTCCACTGTCAAAATTGGCGTATTTCTTAGCTCTGACCGGAAAATAATTGGTTCAGTGTGTAATAAATATAGCGTTATAAGTTCTCGGACTACACATAAACTGACTGTTATTCTGTATGGGACCTATATTAGCCTCTTGATCTTATTCAAAATGTTTTGAGAACCACCATGTCCAGGGTTTTCTAATTGACAAAAATAGTTGTAAAAAATTTCGACTCCTTGACATTTTATTCCAAATAACGTAAATCAACAAGCGACAAGAAAACCTAAAACGAAATTAACTTGAAGAGAACGACTAGAGCTTTGTTTTCCGGAAGTGCCAGAGACGATGCAACGTCTCTATCATGAAATATTCATCATCTTCGAAAGACATTTTATTGTTTAAGTCTTCGAGTATTCTATCTATTGCTTTCGGCAAAAGTCGCAGAAATTGTGGATTTAGTGCACAAAATGGTATCACAAAATTTTTGTTATCTACTGAGTATTCAGCTGTTACATTCGTCACAAAGTCAAATGTTTGTGTGGAACACTTTTTCGCTAGACTCCATTATACTTTAGCTGTTTCCACCTCAGATTCGCTGAGCCAAAAGTCATACCATTAGTTGGTTTTTGAGATAAGGAAAGTTGCCAAGCAAAGTCATGCATATTTCACAACTGCAAATCTAATATTCATGAGATCCGCATGGCTGAAGTTTCACAAGGTAAGAAAATCTGGATCAAAAATTTGAAAATTTTGAGTTCACATGGAACGAAGCTTTAAAAGTTTCATAATTTCAATAAATATTCGAGAAAAAGTGTTATAAAAATTACTATTGAAATAATATGAGAGCTTATTTGTTATAAAAGGCTCAAATTTTTCTGTGAGAAAAAGATATTGTAAGGGAATTATTCCAGCTGTCAATATGATTTTTTTTCTGAAGAGAACTCTATGTTTATTTGATTGTCCAATGAATCTTACACCAGGGAAAACTTTGGCGAAATTCTGCGAATTAAGAAAACTATTAGATTTGTTATGTAATTTGTAATTAGGTACCTTTTCCTGGGAATAATAGAGTTGAAATTTGTCGAATTTTGTACTTCATCAATTAGTGAGAGGTTTAGATCTAAAAAGGCGATTTCAATAACAAAAATCATGACTCTCGATGGAAATCCCCTCGGTACAAATCTTTCCTCGCCAAATAGAGTAGGAAAAATCAAAAAAAAGCAAAATCAAAGCCTTTTAGGTTCTTGAGCATTTTTAAGGGTTCACAAGTAATCTTATCGCCAAAAATTGTCAAATTTTTTTTGCGCTATTTTCAAAAGGCTAATGCCTTACTCTCTCTTCAACAAATAATGAACCAAAAAAACGTTGAGAATGGAGGAGTTTTTGAATCAAAGTACTTTCGAGAATTACGATACAACTTAGGATTTGAGAACCTCGTCAAGTTTCATGTTGACCAAAAAAACTTAGTGAAAAAGAAATCGGCTCAAAACTAACAAAAATAGGATAGGTAGCAGATAACCATCGAAAAGCATTAGTCTTTTGCGCTTTTGAACTTTTTGTAACGCCAAATTTGTTATTAAAATTATTGTGACGATGTACTTAGTACAATGTACAATGTAACAATGCAAAGTGCCTTTCCCCAAATATTTGGAATGTTGCCAAGTTTTGAAATTTCAAATTGTTAGTGATTTTTATTATTTGTTCCTATAAAGACACACTTTCCGCCTCTATGGTTTTTGTGTTTACCATTGGTAGTCCATAGATAACAAAACAAGCATTGATGAAGTGCAAAAGCAAAAACATGGCTTATGATTACCGTAATTATCATAGCAACACAAAAGTCTCATTATTTTCCGTTTCAACGCAGTATCTCAAAAATCACTGGAAAAGAAGTGTTCAACAAAGATTATGATAAACCTCTTATATATCTTTGAGCATCAAAGAAGCGGAGTAGAAGTACGAGATGAGCTAGACGCTTTAGATGATCGGTAAATAAACATCGCGAAAGGGAGTAGACAAATTCGATTCCGCCTGGGTCAACGGCAAAACATGATCTTTACTTGTACGAGGAACTAGACATCATCAAGAAAACTAATAAAAATGAGGGCAATTTTATTAGGTTGACTAGTAACTTCTTGATAATTCTATACTTAATTGTCAGCTCAACCAGCAGTTAAAATAAAAATAAAGTGATGCAAGAAACTTCTTCGAGAAGGTTGAAAGGGAGGAAAATGTCTCGATTTTTTTTGAGTCTTAATTTTTTGATTTTCAACAAT
Organism: Cylicocyclus nassatus; assembly: GCA_958299035.1. Classification (NCBI taxonomy): domain Eukaryota; kingdom Metazoa; phylum Nematoda; class Chromadorea; order Rhabditida; family Strongylidae; genus Cylicocyclus; species Cylicocyclus nassatus. The sequence continues at coordinate 6,938,744 of CATQJL010000305.1, read as the reverse complement.
TTTTCAATGAATTTAATGACATTTCAAATCAATTTCTTCATAATACATATACAAGAAGATGCTCAAAAATCCTCAAGGTTTTTGAAATTCTTTTCATTTCTTATTTTCTGCCAGACTGCCATCTTAGGTATATAAAAGACAGCGCACAAGTAGAGGATGTCTTCAAAGAAAAAGGAAAAATTGACTATGCTTACACGGTCATAAAATCTGGCTATGTGTGCATTTGCGACATCGCAAGTGCGAGTACTAGATCCCTGAAGGAGGAACAAATTGAAGATGTTCAGAAAACTACTAGGATTTTTCCGAGAAAAGCAAATGTTGTCCCCCACTTTATTAACAAAATCGGTTTTTTAAGATTTCTTGACAAACACCGAAAAGCCAAAAAACGCAAAACTCAACAGCTCGGCTTAGCCGTAAGAGAGGAGTGACTGGCCTAAGCGACAGTGCACATAAACACTGAGTCAAATCCGGGAACTCACGCATTCGTTAATCGGAGAGAACTCGATGCTATCGGATAACGGATAACAAGTCTTTTTTCACAAGTAACAGGTCTTCCCTTGAGACTTTGTGATTTTCAACCCTAATATCTATGCTATCTTACGCTTCAGTGGACCAAGAGATTGTATTACAGAAGTTGCCGAAGGTCACGATTTTCTTCAACTCTTATGATGTGCTAAGAGTGCAAAATATTCTTTGAAAAAGAATGATGCTTCTACTCAGACACACCGCGGCTTCCGCAGGAGAAGCAAAATTTGCAGCGGTTCCGCAGGATTTTGTTTACTATTGCAAAATTAAAAACGTTGAAAATGGGAACGTTCGCAGGGTTTTCACGTCAGACCGGTTGGAAACGGGAACTTCCGCAGGACTGTTTACAAAGCGCTGCGGAACTTCCGAAAAATGCCGGCGGTTCCGCAGCACTTTGACATGCCAGTACATACTTCAGCAGGGTTTTGAATGTGCTGTCTCGTATGATGTTTCTCGCCAACAACTAGAGTGCATTATCGAACATGTCAGCTGTAGTGGAGAAGATAGTAGGTGAGCCTCACAGTTAATAGAATAAGGTTCAAATCTCGCCTAGGTGCTCTCTTTTGCTGTTGTGGCTCGCATTCTTCAAAAATTCCGCAACATCTCCTTTGGAAACTTCCGCAACACGATTACGGAAATTCCGCAAGTAATCCGGCGGCACTTCCCTAAATGTTCTGCGAATGTTCCGGTCAGTTGTCTGAGTAAATGTCCTGCTGAAGTTACGTAAAATGCTGCGAAACTTTCTGTTCTCTATAGCTGCGGCTTGTAATTCTTGCAGAACATTTTAGTAAACCATGCATTTCGCCAAGGGTGAGCCAAAACCTGCGAAATCGCTGCAAAACTCGATTGTCTGCGAATGTTCCATACCTGAGTGGTTTCATATAAAAATATTATGCTGAGCAAATATATAGGACACAGTTTATGCGAATTTTTTTCCGAAAGTCAAATCAGGAACATCTCAGAAAATTTTCTGAAATTTTTCATATACGCTCATGGTGCACCATTGAAAAGACCGAAATCGATCAAGAAATCTGGACACAAAAGAAAGACAAAAGACTAACCAATCCTCAGTCACAAAAGGAAGTAGAGTTATGCAAATGGAACGCAAGACAGATACCGAAACCCTTACTATACTGACATAGACATTTGATTATACAGAACAGCAAAGCTGAAGGAAAAAGCGCTTTGCCCACTTCTCTAAAATCTTGTTTCTTTTGAAAATTATAAAGACCCTGTTTTTGGGCGTCAGCGAGCCCTCCCCCCCCCTTCCCCCCGGGAAAAGCGGAAAAGTGACTTGGCCCAGAAGAATACGTTTTGAACGAGTGCAAGATTCGAAATGGATGTGATAATAAACATCTATCAACTGTGAGCAATTGATATCTGACTAAGCTGGGAAGGCTACGGTGAGAGGATAATCTGAACTCGAGATTCTCATGAATTCAGACAATTCACCGGAACTTCCGCAGGACAAGCAAAAGACAAGCAGAGAATTTCCTCAAATTGTTTACAAAAGTGGAAGAGAAAGAAACTTCAAGTTTAAAAAGTTTTATATAAAATTCATACCTTGCTTATCACGCCTCTGATCAAACTTTTCTACCAAAAGGTTTGAAGGATCATTCTTTTAGCTCACAAAGACAATATTTGATTAGCTGCAATTGCATACATGCAGGTCTCACACAATTAGCACGTCACTACACATAATGGGAACGTGAGATCGAAAGTCGAGAAGTTAGCCTCTTGAGGAATCGTTAAGGATGGAGGAACAAGATCGAAACGTAGAAAGTCCCTCCTAATTTGACTTTTTTTTTGGTTCTCAACTATGCCCTTTGCTTTAGTAATTGACAAATTTAGTCCGATCAGCAGTTCACAAAAAATATCCATGATACTCTTTTTTCATCTTCTGTTTTGGGCGCTGCATGACTACTACGTAGAAAGTGTCCATACTTCGTCTTATCTCTTTCATGATTCAATGGAAGTGATAACTTAAAAGGTGATCTGTATGATATTCTTGTTTAGCAAAAAAAACGCGGTAAAGGAAGTGACTAATGTTAATAAGAATTACGGTAATTGCAGATCTAAGATGCGGATTATCCGCTGCTTCGGGGAACAGATTATTCAATGAAGTAAAAATAAAACTCAAGCAAGGAACAGCTAAAAAAGAAAAAACGCGTTTTATCACCAAAGAGATATTCGATTGCCACTAAATTCCGAAACTTACAAATCATGCAGTAACTCCTGGAAAAGCCTTTTGAAGTGTTGAAATGAAGATGATAATTTGACAGAAATTGGAGCAAAATGACAATTGACTGAGTGCAATAAACAATCTATCGAACTTCCACTTTTACTATTACAAAAACTGCCTTCCAGAAAACTTTTGGGATGCTTTCCGACATATTTGCCGGCCCAAAACAACTTGAATCCAAAAAAGGGGGAGATCATAAATTCTTACGACAGTCACACTCTCAAGAATTTTTTGATAGAACTTCTCAATAATCAAAGATTTTCGAAATGCATTCATATTGAAAAGTAAGAACAAGTCTCTTGCGCAACTTTATAACTCATATAAGGCATATAACACTACCTTCAAACATTTCTCGACCATTCTTTGGGGGAGGGGGAGAGAAGGGGCTCAACCCCAGCTTTTCCTTGGTCCTCCATGATTTACAGAAATATTAGCCCTAACAGTGGCAATACGGTTTAACATCTGTCTTTTCACACCATTGACCATGTTACTAATAAGAATAGTCTTTGAAATGCCGGCTCCAGAAAAGATCATCTATAAGGAGTTCTTTGCCTAAGTTTGAACAGCTAGGATGAGCTAATAAGGAAGTAAAAAATAAACATGGCCAGCTTTGCGTGCAGACATCAACTCGAAATACGATTTTGACGACGCACATTAGCTAAACAACATGGATTTCTTCACTTTTCGAGGAATTGCAAATGTGTGCAAACTCGGAATTGTCAAAACAAACAACAAACCACAGAATTACCCAAACTCAATTTTATACTGCAAGAAGCTGCTCTGCTCGGATTCTAGAAACTGAAGCTCATTCCGCGTCATTCCGCGAAGAGTTTGCTAATTTTAGCGAAATAAAATAAATTTGACGATGAGGGAATGGTTCAAGGGTGTTCAAGTGTCAAAGAAGGCTTTTATCAATATTGAAACTAACTCATTTATAGTTTTTACGAGATTGAAATAAGGATCCTATTATCCTAAAGAATCTCATTCTACAGTAAATTTTTGACGCTAGAAATTCCGTAATAAGCCCGAAAAAATCTCTTAAGAAGTTAATAAATGTTCGGTTTGTCTAACGCCAGAAGAGTGCCGACGCCGTGCCACTACCGTGCCATCGCCGTGACAGCGCCGTGCTGAATTCCACGCGCACACACCCCCAACTTCAACTTTGTACTTGGTCTTACCAACCCAACACAAACAGAAATGAAGGATATTTCGTAGAGATTCTTAATCAATCCAGCCTCCAAGCAAATCATGGAGCATATATTAGGTCATTCCGATAGTAATTTCGCTTTTTTCAAACGGGCGCCACATTTGATAGAACAAAGGTTTTTAGAAGATCTTGAATGCTTTCGATGCAAAATTTCATTCTCTTACTAACGGTTATGAAAATGTTGCAAAATAGTCAATGAGCTTCCAGAAAATAACCAAAATCTGGCACCCATGCTTTTTTAGATGGTCAAGTTTCACGATTTTTTAAAACGTTCATATCAATCCTCAGAAGGAGTTCAAGTAAAGATTCGATAGAGTAAACCTTATAGTATACAGCACTACTTTTGTCTCTTTCTCATATCTCGCTGTAATTATTTAAAAGATTTTTTAACAAAACCATCGGATTTTGGCAGGCCCATATCGGCCACCATCGCATCAAACATCATAATTTGAGACTACCAAGATACTACTATGAGTTAGCATTAATTTTGCAAAGCAAGTGAAGGTTTACGGGTTCGAAATATCAAATTTCGAGTTTTTCGGGTACAGCCTGGGGCTTGCTAAAAATGAGTTTTGATGATTTTTCCCCGGAAACTAAAAGAATCGGAAGAAAAACACCTGTTAGAAAGATGAGAAAATGCTGCATCGAATAGTGCGCGAGCTGCTCTTCCTTTGATGTTCTACGAGGATTTAGTTGTCCAAGTATGGAAATCGGTAGCATCAGTTAAAATTCTGTTAAAAGTGTATGACAAGTGTACTCTATAAGGTTTACTTTATCGAATCGTTACTTGAACTCCTTCTGAGTATTGGTATGAAAGATTTGAAAAATCGTGAAACTTCACCATCTCAAAAAGCATGGGTCGCAGATTTTGGTTATTTTTTGAAAGCTCATTGATGTTTTGCAAGAATTCCATAACCATTAAAAAGAAAATGAAATTCTGCAGCAAATGCCTCCAAAATCTCTTAGAAACCTTTGTTCCATCAAATGTGGCGCCCGTTTGAAAAAAGCGAAATTCTTTCGGAATGACCTAATAAAATGATTCAGAGGGGTATGGTCAAGTTTTCTACTTCATACGGACGCTTTTTGTGTTTGTTTTTTAGATTCATCGCCATGCTATTTCCAAATGTTTCATAAAACTATGGATGCTTTGTGAACTTTATTGCTGGGTCGTTGGATTACCGTATTGATGTTTTGAAGCTTTGATCTCTTTGATCTTGCAGTTTTTTTTACATTCTAGCAACGCTTCGAGACGACAATTTCGCCAATACATCAAAAAATTACCAATTTATTCCATCGAAAATCAAACTATACTGCGATTCTATTGAAGCTGCTCACATAAATAGCCGTTGAAACGCATTCTTTACCGGTACGCTTTCTTTTTTCCGACGGTTTGTTCTGTTTTGCTCGACTATGCAAAAAAGTAAGGTCTCGTTGAGTCTTTCCTTATCTGAACATGTTTGTTACCAGTGGTGCTCTCGCAACATCAGATTGTTCTCCTAGAGCAAAGCAAGCTTTACAAAAGAAAGTTAGAGCATACGCAAGGACTTCAAGCTAAGTTCAAAGTCAAGGTCCGAAGAATTCCAAAGACAATCGAATTTCCGTCCGAATCCCCGGCCTCCAATTTGTTAATGTGCGACCTCCTAGTCGAATATATATTTATAAAATGCAAAAAAGTTGTGGATTTACAGGAACAGTCGCTCTATTTTTCCTCTAAATGAAATACGAAAGAATAATATGGAAGTAATTACCAAAATGTCTCCTTTTCGGTTTTTACGTCACATTTTATTTTTTCTTTCAAAAAGAACGCTTGAAAACTGAAAATTTTTAATTAAGCTTGCAAAGACAGAATTACTCATGTGAGCACAACCCAGCATCGTTTTGCTTACTGCATTTCGGTTCTCATTCTTGATTTTCAGCTACGAGAAAAATACGATCTGTTCCTATCAAACTCTTATGGTGAGAGTATAAGTAAAAGTAAGAAGGTGGTAAAATTCAGTCTTACCCTAATTTCACGCGTATAAGACGCACTTTTATCGGTTGTTCAATCGTGCCGCTCAGCCACCCCGTTGCGTTTCGGAAAACGAGACTTATGCCGATGCAGCACTGTAAATAGTTTACTGGTCGAGAAGTGTTTCGGCGTATCTGTGCTGCTCGATTTCAGAAAAAAATCCCCCGCGTCCTATACGCGTGAAATTAGGGTAAAAGGCTTAATATTATATATTATTCTTTAGCTTAATTGACGTAGAGACCATTTTTAAAGGGTGTCCTAGGAACTATTTTTTATCAAATGATATGCTTCCACGATTTTTTTTGAACCTAGTCTCCCAGTAGCACGAAGAAAGAGGAACATGCAGTAACAAAAATGCAGCACCATGCAATCATAGTTACAAAATGGTAAGTGATTCAGTGCTAAGTCGTTGAAACACCTGTTAGCGCTAACTCAACGAGTTAACTTGTTAATGACTAGTTACAAGATTTAGGTTTAGTAATTGTCGATTTGCTTAAGCCATTGCTTCTTATACGAAAAATAAAAGGCGTAAATGCAGATGCAAGTACTGATATTCTTGTACCTTCTCCCATCATGCTACTGCTTTGATCCGTTTGAAGGATACGGTATACAGTCAGTTGGAGTAAGAGGAAAAATTCTTTGTAACCGTAAACCGACAGATGATGTGGCAATAACACTCTACGAAGAAGAAATTCGTGAGTCAGAAGTGCGAAGTTGAGCAAAATTCAAACTTCATTTTAGTCTATGATAAAAGTCGGCTGGATCCAACCTTGGCAAGACGGATCATTTCATATCAAAGGCACTTTTAAGGAGTGGTCCAAAATAGAGCCTTACCTCAAAGTCAAACATTCGTGCAATCTGCGGGAAGGATTACCGTTTTCAGTAAGTCAGTAAGCGTATCCAAAATTGTTATCCGTTCATCAATGCAACGACATCAGTAAACAGGTCGACGTTTCGGCAAGGTCGCCTTTTTCAAGACCTGGAAAATGAGCCAGTAAATTCGACGCTCCAAGGGTAGACATACCCTCAGCGCAGTGGCGTACCGAGGGGGGGGCCGGGGGGGGGGGGCGCGCGCCCCCCCCCCCCGAGAATGGGTCGCGAAATTTTTGAAAGTTACTTATAAGGGTTATAAAAATGAGCAAATGACTTGTTTATACTTGTAAATAATTAAAATAATTTTTAAAAATATTTAAAAATTCAAATTAGCCTTGTAAAAAAAATTTTTTCGGGGGCGTGGCTGACGCCACGCCCCCTTTTTCCAGATTTTAGGGGTTGGGGACCCGCAACAATTTTGAGAAGCACCCCTAAAATTTTTTCGGAGTGCGTGGCTAACGCTACGCACCTTCATTTGAAAAAAATTTTTGTCGCGTCCCCCCCCCCCCCGAGCGGAAATCCTGGGTACGCCACTGCCTCAGCGATATACTATACTTCAAGCGGCTGTCCACCACTCTGACACTTACTCAGGCCACCATATGCTAACTCTTGTGATGGAATGAGGTTGCCTTTGAAGGCCAGACTCAAATCCACACAATGATAAGAATGGGGCGAGCTCACTACTGATAGCTATTTTCTCCTCTTTTCTGTTTAGTTTAGGACATTTGGACCTGATTCAACAAGCCTCTATAGTTTTTCGTGCTGCAGTGTCGGTTTCTTTCGAAAAGGATATTGAAGTTGATTTGAAACTCTATGTTCTGATGGCACAGTACACGATGTGCGCCCAGAGGCGTGGACACTCGCGATTTTCTGATTCCGTCCAAATGTTCATTAGTTTGTGCACACAGCGTTCTTCCTCTTTCTCCAATGTATTCTTCCCCTCACAGTTTACAAGATATCAAGTGAAAAAAACTGTGTGGGGAAGAATACAATGGAGAAACAGGAAGACCGCTGTGTGCACGAATTAATGAACATGTGGACGGAATGAGAAAATCGCGAGTGCCCACGCCTCTGGGCGCACATCGTGTACTGTGCCATCAGAACATAGAGTTTCAAATCAACATCAATATCCTTTCGAAAAAAACCGACACTGCAGCACGAAAAACTATAGAGGCTTGTTGGATCAGGTCCAAATGTCCTAAACTAAACAGAAAAGAGGAGAAAATAGCTATCAGTAGTGAGCTCGCCTTATTCTTATCATTGTGTAATTTGAGTCTGGCCTTTAAAGGCAGTGTCCGGGCAAAAACTCGATGTTGAGGTTTTGTGCTTACCCAGGCCTATTCGCTACCCTGAATCCGAAACTGCACATTGGAGAGCGCGAAAACGGCGAAAAATGGCTCTAACACGGGAGGGAAATCAGCAAGTGGGCGGGGTTTTCCCCAGTGTGAACTCACGCTCCCAGCTTCCAGAGCGATCTTCTCGATTCCGATTTCAAGTCATGCATTCGCACCTGGCCGGTGGAGATCTCAAGGTGCTAGAGGAATTGGGAAGATCGCTCCAGAAGCTGGGACTGCGAAATTCACAGTGGGGAGGGCCCCGCCCACCTTCGATTTCTCTCCTCCGTTAGAGCCCTTTTTTGCCGTTTTCGCGCTTTCCAATGTGGATTTTCGGATTCAGCATAGTGAATAGGCCCGTTTAAGCACAAAATCTCAAAATCGGCTTTTTGCCCGGACACTGCCTTTAAAGGCAACCTCATTCCATCACAAGAGTTAGCATATGGTGGCCTGACTAAGTGTCAGATTGGTGGACAGCCGCTTGAAGTATAGTATATCGCTGAAGGTATGTCTACCCTTGGAGCGTCGAATTTACTGGCTCACTTTCCAGGTCTTGAAAAAGGTGACCCTGCCGAAACCTCGACCTGTTTACTGATGTCGTTGTATTGATAAACGGATAACAATTTTGGATACGCTTATTGACTTACTAGCTGGCTTACCCGGCTCCGCCGTATCCGGACCAAACTTGGCACACATACACTTCGGGCCCCGGCGGGTGTCACAGTCCACTTTTCGTTATCGATCGATGTCGATTTTACCGATTTTTATCCATTTTTTTGCAGAGTTCATCTACAGGGCTAGGAGTTGGCACAGGGGGGAAGTGAGCATGGGGATTCCGAATACAATATTAGTTTTCAGAATCGTCCATTACTTTTATCGATTTTATCGATTTTTTGTAAATTTTGACATGCGAGGCTGGGATTTTGCACAGGGGGGTAATCGAGCATGCCGATTACGAACACAATATTAGTTTTCAGGATCGTCCATTACTTTTATCGATTTTATCGATTTTTTTTGTAAAGTTTGACCTGCGGGGCTGGGAGTTTGCACAGGGGGTAATCGAGCATGCAGATTACGAATACAATATAGTTTTCAAGATCGTCCATTACTTTTATCGGTTTTATCGATTTTTTGAAAATTTGAGCTAGGGGGCTGAAATTTGGCACACGGGTGTAATCGAGCATGCTGATCACCCCCCTTGGGGATGATCAGCATGCTCGATTACCCCCCTGTGCCAACTCCCAGCCCCCTAGCTCAAACTTTGCAAAAAAATCGATAAAATCGATAAAAGTAATCGATAATCCCGAAAACCAATATTGTATTCGGAATCCCCATGCTCGATTACCCCCCTGTGCCAACTCCCAGCCCCGTAGGTGAACTCAGCAAAAAAATCGATAAAAATCGATAAAATCGATATCGATCGATGACGAAAAGTAGCCTATGACACCCGCCGGGGCCCGTAGTGTATGTGTGCCAAGTTTGGTCCGGATCGGTTCAGAAATGGAATTTTCTATTCGGAACATACGTACATACATACATACAGACATACATACAGACAGACATACAAACAGACATTCAGCTTTATATATAAGATTGAGAACTAATATATATATTGAACATAAAATGCCAAGATTCAAAGATGGTCGAGCATGGAGTACAGTTTATTTTCTCTTTGCTAATAACCATTTAGATTTTTGAAGTACCACACTTGTACGATAACACGAATACTGTTTAGAGATGGTCTAAATTCTGCATATACATCCCAATCAAGTACGTAACCACTGGCAAGGGTCGGGGAGTGGTGGAGAAATACTGGGAAGTCAAATGGGATCTTTCGAGGACGATTGAGGGACAATGGAAGTGTTAATTCATGCGAGATGAATAAAAACTTCCCCATTGACGCAAGTTTGAGGTATATGAAACATGTGTTTATGTCAGTCATATCCACATAAACAAGTCAATGCTCTTTTCATAGGAAGTATACTCTTCTTTTCTATCTTCTTCTTGTCATTTCTCTGAGCTATATGATCTCCTTTTAAGTCCTCCATAATTTTATATTTTTACAAAATCTTTTCGTGTACTCCAGGGCCAAGCTGGAAAGAAGAAAACAGAAAAAGTGAGATGGTGCATCAGACAGGATGAGGCATGAGTGCAGATAGATTCTTAAACCTTGATCCGCTCTATACTTCTCACCTCAGCTTTGCTCTCGTTTACGGACTGTCCTGTAACAGCATCTACTAACACCAGCTTCTTCGGCAACGCTTAAAGACTCTATCTAAGATTGTTTCACGTAAGCTTTATTATGAAGGCGCATAGGACCTAGCTGTATGCGCGCAGGTAGTGCACTCTTTGATAAACGCTGATTTTGCGTAAACAATGCCACAGAACTGCGAAATTTCAACGTTTATCGCTTGAGTCGAGTTGATCTATGCCTAGCATTCCAGGTGCCTTGGTTAATGTAATTCGGGACAGTAAGGTCCTCATCAAAGTTGGCACTTAGAAGGACATCTATTAGTCATAGCATGACTGCTGCTAATCTTCTAAGCGAGGAGATGGCTTCAGCTTCAATACTCAACCCTTATAACCAGTTGCGTTTGCAGATTGAGTACCTTCTTACACACGATAATTCTCATCCTCCAGAATCAGTAAGTCTTCAGGATGCTGATAACAAATTCAGAAATTCGTTGCTTCACATTTATGATTGCATTTGGAGATGTAGGCAAAGCCCTGTTAGGCAATTGAAATGGGACCAACTTCGCAATGATGAAATGTTCACTTTCGTATTGGTCAAATAAACTCGTTGATATGGCCGAAAATCATAAAAGAGGTCGAAGCTTCCAAACGCAAGCCAACGACTCAGCAATAAAGTTGACAAAGCGTCAATAATTATATGAAACATTTAGAAATGACATGGCGATGAAATTTAAAAAAAACACACAAAACGCGTCCGCATAAGAACAATCGACCTTCCCCTCTCTATCGCATTTTTACACGACTGGTCTCAGTATTCTTTGCAAAGTCAAGAGCTGTCCAAGTGAACTCGATTGAAGAAAGTGCTGATGCACTGCGAGAGCAAAAAAAAGCAGGAATTTACCATATCTTCTTGCACAGTATTAGATAAAAGGTTTCAGTAGGCATAGTGTAACGTCTCGATATCAACATATTCTGAGGCCTTTGTCAAGTTCAAGAGGTGCACTCTCTTGAACTTGAATCCTTCACCCAGATTGTCTTACTTCATATGAACATAACATTTATGACTAAAATCTTTTATTAGGTTGTCCCGAAAGTTTTGTCAGTTTTTTCAAACCCAAACCACTGTAAAACCACGCACAATAAAGACCTGAGTGAGTTTCAACATGCATTTGATGCAGCTTTTCCTTCTCTTTCTTATGAATACACATAATCTGCCATAATCTTGTATGCTTTTTTTGATAATTTCCGAAATTCTCCACCTGTCAATTTTACCTACTCAAAGTTCAGCTGATTTTTAAAAATTTCATTACAAAGTTTCGAAAAAGACCAAGTATGGGTCAAATAGAGCAACTCTCGGGCTACAAGGTGGTATTTTTACATAGTCCCAATATGCTGATTTTAACTTCAAAAAACTATTTCTCCGGAAGCCTTGGTTTTTAGCAAAATGAAACGTATGCAGCAAAAGCATGGAAGCTTTGAAGTTTTTGCGAATTCAAACTTGATTGTGATTAAACATCATTTATGCAACATAACCAGTTTGATTTGCTTCAAAAATCAGCTTTTTGGAATTTTCGGTAATTTTACATGGTAAAACGTGTTCAAAAAGCCGCGGTTTTTCTCAAATAAATAATTATTACGGATTTGATAAACGTGGCCCACGTAATCTAAAATGGATACGGTGTAGCCAAAGGTTTGCCCTACATAACAGTCACCAGCGCTCGTCGAAAATATCAAGATAAAAATTTGGAAAATTCAGGAAAGTTCTGGCGCTACTGCTGAGGTGCTCAAAAAGCCATTGCGATAACATCGCAAAGACGGGATAGATCAGGGAACAAATATAGCTATAAGAAAGGGGACAAAAATGAATAGAATGATGCCTAGGCCGTTTATGGATTGGTGTTCTGTGAGGTTTGGTGAGCGATGAAAAACCGTCAAAACTTTCGGGACAACCTCATATATATATGCATGAGAAAAAGAAGGGGAAGGGAAGCCGCCGGTTACCCGGTTAGGCACAGCTCATCTGGAGTTGTTGGGCACCGCCCAATTGGGGTGAGGCTGTCGGACCACCTCTTAGTCTGCGTCTCGACATGCCCAATCCTTAGTAAAGCTCGTCCCGAGCTTTCATCTTTGACCATGGTGGCTTGAGAGTGGAAAATCGTCACCAACGCTGCCCATCTCCATTTGTTTTGTCGCTGCTTCGATTGACTGCATGACGGTGCTGTTGATACTATGATCGTCATCAAAGTTGCCCATTTGCCACTTATTTTCACTGCTTTAATTGCAGCAGGGGTTGTGCTGTTGATCACATTAGCTTAGTCGCTAATTGCTCTTCGAACGAATGTGGACAGGAAGGAAAGGGTCCATAAAAAGGAATGGTTTTCACATGCCCTTTCAAAAGAAAAGCTCGTCTCGAGCTGGAGAATAAGTGGCAAGCAAAGTAAGCTTGCAAATTGGATTATCAAACTAATGTGCGGGTAGGGCTTCCGCAGTCATTTGGAAAGGCGATGAGTGAGATGTTGACGGTATCACTACATGGGATGGCTGGACTTGATGAGAGCCGAGGTTATCGATAAGAGGAATGAGCTCAAGGATTGAATAATGATTGAAATGGGGTAAGTGGCTTTTGCATAAGCCTAGAAATCAAAAATAAAAGTACCAAGTTGTCGCATGTGCAATAGATTGGTAGTAAACACGTAGGATGTATGCAATGGAGATGTTAAATGCAACGATTGTAAATGTGAAAAATGGTGGTAACACCGAACGAATGATCAAAACTTTATCGTTTCGAGCATCCTTCGTTACAAGCCTTTAAGAGAATTGTAATGGCAACAAAAAATGAAATTTTTAGAGTACGGGAACTATCGTGTAGGCAAAAGAAGGAACACTTCCTTAATGTTGCTTACAAGGGCGTAGGAGAAATTTTGCCTGAAAATCTTCTCCGAGCCGCCAATCGAGGAAGTCTTTCTTGTCATAGTGCGAACGCTCGCGGCAAACATACTCAGTGCCAGTAGCCGCTGCACAAATAAAAATAACGTGGGTTTGCTACCGGCATACAAAATATCTAGTCTTTTCAGACGCTCTGAACATCTGATAGCAGAAACCAATTCAATACAAAGCGAACACACTTGTAATGAGGCATATACAGGACAAGTACACAAAAATAGATCAAAATTCTACAAGAGAGTGAAATTGCCTTTGAACAGCCTTTCCTCATGGGTTGTATCATCTTTCACCTTACATCCGCTATCATATCTAAAAGGCTCTGCCATGGTATCCTGAATCAGTCAGTTCGCTCATCTCCCTGAAAGCTCTCACATAAGATAGAAGTATTAGTAATCTAAACTAGACTTTTCGAGTTCGGACGTCATGCTGTTAATTTTGCCACCAGCTAGCTGGTGAAAAAAAAATTAGCGAATTACCGAGGCGATGGTCAGATTTACTATTTTAGAATCTAGCACTGCGTTGATTTGATTTTTTTTGGAACAAGAACGTGAGAAGCGAGTAGGAAATTTTTATTTCTGCAACAAAAAACCAGGCTGCATAGGTGGAAAGTTTTCAAAAACTAGGATACCATCTACAGAGGAGTTTCAAAATGATTTTTGCATAAACGCGATTCTTTTTTTTCTAAAGGTGAATATGCCGAATAATCAGTCATGAGCGGCACCATTTCTAGTAGGAGTTCGCCATTACTTTTTCGGCTATTAATGTAAAGCAAGGACCGAAACGCTTTGAAAACTAGAACTACAGCCACACGATCCTTTATTCGGGTGAGCTAATCTGGAATCACTACCATACCCTCGATATATAGAGCCACGTCTGGTAACATTCACTTTGAGGGCTATGAGGGGACACAAACATTCACCCGGAAAAAGCAGAAGTCATCCGGGACTTCGCCCCGGATTTTATAATCCTGACTATATTGCATCGAATGTGTATGAAGCAAATACAGGAAAGAATATCTTTAGATTATCTTAGCCTTGTCGTGTCATGACGATCAGGATGATTTATAATTATGCAGAGTTTCGTTGAGACCCCGCGAAGATCTACGACTAGAGCCAAATGCCCCGTCGGCTCTGGTCTGTCTCCGCTGCTCGTCTGCGTCTCCGCGGGCTGCGCGCTACCTCGCTACTCCAAACGCGGGGTGCAGGGCATTTGGCTCTGGTACCCTTTCCTTCGCTGTTTCGAACCCATTTTTAACAGGCTATATATCACTTTGAAGCTCTTGATCTCTATTTTCACGCTGACGTCCCAGAATCACATTTTCTGACTTTATTGAGAACGGCAAAAACCTTGTTTTCGAAAATCTCTTGTTTTTCTCCTAATTTAGCTCTTTTCACGCGGTTTTTTCGTGCATTCTATAGATCTTGCTCCTGTTCATAATGCAGACAACCATCCAGCCCTTACCTTTCGATTATGGTGGAATTTTTTGCGAAAAATCGCAAAAAGTGCGTCTTTTATTACCTTGTTCTGTCTCAGTGCTTTCGCATCGATTTTTTTCCAGCTTGGGCGATTGTTGCTCAGAACAATAAGCGCAACAATCCAGACAACGTCCCAGGAAACAGGAACGTCAATGCGGGGGGTAAAAATTCAAAGGACGCATCAAAAATCAAAACCCCGTGTTGCGAATTGCTGGTCGTGGAGCGAAAACTTGCACTTTGGAAAGCCGCCAGATGGAAGAATTCAAACCTCATTGCAGCGTTTTTATCCGATTTTCAGCAGTTTCTTTTGCTTTTTATATCTGTTTTATGTCATTTTCTCTTTTCTGATCTTCTTCAAACAACCTTCACTATTTTTGACGTCAGATGTTCAAACAACCTTCACTTTTGAGGCCCTGTCTCTAGACTATCGAAGGTATGATCAATACTTTGCAGTGGCTTAAGTTGTTTTTTTTCTCAAAATGGCTTGTAGTGAGATTGGCCGTTATGATAGTCACTTGGAAACAATTTTGACTTTATAAGCCTTACAGCTCCACTTTCTTGCAAAATAGCACTCAAATTGTGTTCGAAATTTTAGAACAATAGGTCTCATTCTAAGAAGAAATGTCTCCATGCAAGTAAGACTTCTACAAATAATAAAATGGGTTCGCCGTTATGTTTAATTACGCGAGACTATCCACAAAAGTATTTAGGGTATACTTAAATGTTTTGTTGTTGACACTTCAAACTCCTTGTATGGTAATCCTTTTAACTGCCTTAGCTAATTCTATTTCTTTTGTAATGGTAAGAGTATAGGCTGCTGCATGACGAAGGCGCAAATACCTTCGGGCGCGAACGCGGCTTTATTAGCCGCAGAGCGCATGAGGTGCGGGATCTACAACGGTGAGGATACGCGCGCGTCGCGTTCGCGCACGCTCACCTAATATCGCCATTGCGCCTTCGTCATGCAGCAGCCTTTAGGTGATTCGAAAGAAAAAGCGGGAAATCTGTGTCTCTGATCTGTTACATATAATGGTCAGCAGAGAATGCATTTTCAGTTATCGGTTAGCACAGCGACGCAGATTCTTTCAAGCTGCTTTTGATAAAGAGTACTGTTTTCAAAAAAAATTTTTTTTTCACTCAGTTGGTACGGAATGGTTTCCTGTAGTTTTACAGGTGGAAAACTAGAGTTGCGAAATGAGAAGACGCGCAGGGTTTTCTTTCAAATGACAACTCGAGTTTGAAACACTACAAGTAAGAACAATGGTTTCTGAATTGTAATTTTTTTGTGACCATAGGTGCGATAAGGTGAACCCCTCCAGGGTGAAGGGGGTCTCGCAGCCCCTCAGGGTGAAGAGTGTTCACTTGGTAGAGAAATTATAAAATGTCGACCGGGAGGGGGTGGGGGGCCATGGTTTTCTCTCATCATTTTTCCTAGTCAGAGTTCACAATTTCAATTCCTTGCCAGCACTGGTTGCCTTTTTTCTGAAATGTGAACCGATGAGCTGCTGGATTAGCATACATTTATATTTCCGACCAGCACCTTGTATTTTCTTACGTTTCCTTTTCTCTTTTTTACATCACCCTACCTGTTTTTGAAATTACCATAGAAGATGTGCATGCGAGAATATTTGTTTCGAAAAGAGTTATACAATTTTTGGGAATTTTTTTTGAAAAACGAAATTTGTAATTTTTGTAGATGAACGGCAACGTCGGCTAGGGAAATGTTTTGGAACCAATTCGTCCTCCGCTTTTAGAGCATATATAGTTTGCCTGGAGCTGTTGAAAAAAGTACCTGGTGAAGGGTGTTAATAATGATTTCTGGAGATTTGGGAATGTTTGGGACAAAAAAATCCGTAACCTCTGAAAATGAGTAGATAGTACATGAAGATGATTACCATTGGAACCGCCTCGTCCTCTGCTTTCAGAATATATATATTAGATCGTTCCGAAACTAATGTCGCTTTTTTCGAATGAACACCACATTTCAAGGAATCAAGATATTCAAGAATTTCTGGAAGCGCTCGATGCAGCATTTTATCCTCTTTCTAATGGTTCTAATTTCATTGCATAATACTCAACGAGGTTTCGAAAAATTACCAAAATCTGCGACTCATGTTTTTTGCCATGGTCAAGTTCGGCTATTTTTCTAAATTTTTGTACCTACTCTCCGAAGAAGTGCAAGTAACAGCTAGATAGAGCAAACCCTATAGGACACAGAGTAATTTTTTACTTTTCCTTAGCTTGCTTCTTAGATTTCCGGAAACAATTTTTCAGTCTCTCAAATTCCATATTTGGTCGTTTCCAACCTCGCAGAACAACAATCGGCAAGCAGCTCGGCTGTCATTCGACGCAGCTTTTTTTGCTCTTTCTATCAGCTGTTTTTTGTTTCCGATTCATCAAGTTTGATATTTCGAATCCGTAAACCCTCACTTGCTTTGTAAAAATAATGCTAACTCATATTTAGTACCATCTTGGTAGTCTCAAACCGAATAATTATGATGTTTGATGCGATGGTGGCCGATATGGCCTGCCAAAATCCGATGGTTTTGTTAAAAAATCTTTTAAATAATTACGGCGAGATATGAGAAAAAGACAAAAGTAGTGCTGTATACTATAAGGTTTACTCTATCGAATCGTTACTTGAACTCCTTCTGAGGATTGATATGAAAGTTTTAAAAAATCGTGAAACTTGACCATCTAAAAGAGCATGGGTCGCAGATTTTGGTTATTTTCTGAAAGCTCATTGACTATTTTGCAACATTTTCATAACCGTTAGAAAGAGAATGAAATTATGCATGGAAAGCATTCAAGATCTTCTAAAAACCTTTGTTCTATCAAATGTGGCGCCCGTTTGAAAAAAGCGAAATTACTTTCGGAATGACCTAATAGAATAATGTAGCGATTGGTAGAGCTATTTCGAGAATGTCAGTTCTTCCATCTTTACTCCTCTTATTACACTAAATTATACAGACACCGGTAAGTATGCAAGAAAAAATCTGCACGTAACTACAGATACGCTCAATAAGCAATAACTTTGAGATGACGGTCGAAAAACCCTCCACTATGTTGTTTCTCCAGTTTTGTCATAGTGTTCACTAAGGCAGAGGCGGATTCTTCTATCTGTAAGAAAAAATTCGAAAAGTTTCAAAGCAGAAAGTTGAGAAGTGAAAACCACCCACTGTAATTTCAGCTATAATTCCATTCAGATTGCCCATTTCGGTTTGTACCCAACCTGGGCATAACTGTGCCACAATAATTTTGTCTTTAGCCAAGTCAATCGACATTGTTTTACCCATTTGATTGATACATGTCTAAATAAATGGTATAATATTGATTTTGCAAACAGGTGATAAAAATTTGAGTCGACTAACCTTACTAATTTTGTAAGCCAGAGCTCCTAAATGACCTGAACCATCATTGTTTCCGCTGATGGAAGCAAACCAACTGGATATATTTATGATAGCAGCTCGATCAACACCCAGATGATCATCGCTGACGTGAGCAGAGGCTTTTTTTAGAAGAGGTAAGAAAATCTGAAACTCTTCTACCTATTTGACTTACAATAGTTTTAATTAGGAGCGTCCACGATCACTCGAGTGCCAGCACCGTGCCAGCGCCCTGCAGCGCGATCGATCGCTCAATGCAGGGCACGTGCGTATGGGTTAAGCATTGGCCATGTGTGCTGCATTGGTCGATCGATCGCGCTGGCACCACACTGGCACTACGCTGGCACGTTCTGGCCCTTGCCACTTTAAACGCAGCCTAAGAAAGGATAAAATCAAAGAACAAACCTGACTGACAATGGTTGTACCCAGAAGATTTACATTCAAGCACTTCATCATTGTTTCTCTGGAGATTGGTCCATTGGTAGAATATGACGGTAAAACGCCTGCATTATTCACCAAGAGATTCAGACCCTTGTCTCCGACGATTTTCTCCGCCTAGAACTGTTGTGAAAGTAAGCGATATTTGTTTCCCAAGTTTAGGCCGATTTTTATTTTTCTATCCATTAAAAAATGATTTCTTGCGAGATGTTGGGCTACCGTCGCAGAAGAAATGTTGTTCAAATCAAACCTTTGGGTGCAAGTAAATTTGAAGAGACGTAAATAAAAAATCTATCAAAAATATGTAAGTCGATTAGTTTTTGTCACAAAAAAACCATGAGATCAATTCATAAGTGATGAAAAATGAAAAGATAGCTCCATACTCATATGTAATTTGTTCCTCCAAAATTGTTTAATTTTACAGTTGATGAATACCTGAGTATAAGCGTCCTTTATCGACTGGTCATTCTCGATATCAATTTGAACAATTTTCAAACGATCGTCTTTGATAGCGTTCAATTCCTAAATTTCAAAAATTGCTATAATAGCCTCATTTAAAAAGATTATTGACACGATGATTTGGTTTCAGGCAAGAATCGCAAATATTTTTTTGCAAAAAAATAATGCCAGGGAGGATAAAAAATTCTACGAGTTTTTCTAGAATCTATCATAAGAAAAAGTCGGAATCTTCCCCGAACATTATTTTTTCGTTATTTATCTCAGATCCAATGAGGCTGCGTCTGAACTTATATGTGCCACTGCCGTGTCAGTGCCGCGCGCGTATTGATCGATCGGCGGCGCAAGCGTCGGCAACGCTAGACGCTATCTAAGTACCAGGTTTGAATGGGAATGTACCTTGGCGTCTTTGGGACTCAGTGCTCCTGCGATGACATGTTCCACGGATTTGATTTTGAGAAACTCCTGCACCAAACCGAATCCAATCCCTCTGTCTGTCCCAGTAATAAACACGGATGCTGGATAAACCATATCGGATGATAACAACTGAATGATCTGTCCCTGCTGTGTTTGGATGGAAGCAAGAACAGTAAAAATTTACACTTTGAGCTTCGACGTTGCTCGCACGATGAACATCATAAAGAAATATCGGAAAATAAAAAAAAACTAAACCTGCGGTTATCGTAAAGACAAACAATAACATTCTGATTGTAGAAGGTTTCTATATGGAAATTTCAATAGTTACGATAAGTAAATGTCATGTGCTATGGAAACTGAAGGCAACAATGCGCAGAATGTTGTCTTGAGAAAAAAAGTACTAGATGAGCTATTTTTCTGCTCAATATAGCAGATCTCATCAAAGTCCTCAGTCGCCCACAGCGGAAAGCTTTCTTGGTCAAAATTCAACTCAGTTCCTTCCTCAGTTTCCCATCTTACTTGCAAAAACGTTTTGACGATAAGAATCGGCGAAGATTGGTTCCACTAGAAACTACCAAACGATGAATAAAGGCTGGATTAGAATGAGCAAGTGCTTTTAACAAAAACAAAACCGAAAAAAAGCGCATAATAAGATTATTGGCGTACAGGTGGAAAAATGGCTCCAAAAATATGCTCGTAATGAAAGATAGTCAAAATAAAAAAATGCCTCTGATTGGGCAATGTCAAGTGAGAAAAGACAATCAATAAAGAAGAAAATTTATTGCAATTAAACGTAAAAACATGTCATTTACAATGAGATGAATGGGAAGTTCTAAAATAGTTTATTTGCCATTTGATACACTTATTATGCACGAACATGATGATTAGTAGAAACGAAAAACGAAAAGAGTAAGTTGGAGTGCGGCTCATTACAACTGATGTTCTGCTATGCCATAAAGTTTTTTTATCGACTACACCAAAAAGATGTCAACATCGACCTGCTTGGTCTACAAGAAGTGTATTATGAAACGTTCCAGCTAAGGATCAAAATAGTTAAAAAATGTTATAAAAGAAGCCTAGTAATGTTACGTACGAAACGCTCTGGATTTTCTTACAAAAAATTTTCAGATTATCAAAGATTCGGCGAATCGACTTATGACATTTGACGCCCATTTGACGCGCATACATAGATACATTTTTGATCAAATTTTCGTTGTTTGAAAAAATTGGGCTTCGATACAGACTCCACACTTTTGTCATAAGCGATGGAGGGAGAGGGGGGGGGAAGGAGATAAGTCGATTTAGCCTTGTTTGAGAACGTAAAAATTTCAAAGACTAACTTTGGGTTCATCGAAAATTTTTGCGTTTTTTGAAGCCTGTTAGGTAACTCAATCAGGGAGATATTGTTCGAGAGGGGAATTTACCATAAAGTGTGCCAAAACGACGTGCAGAGCGTTAAGAAGTTTTTTTACAGCTCTTACACTTCATTATGGGAACCGGACCAAGAAAGAAAAGATTTGAAACGTTTTTCAGGACCACAAATTAGGCCTCAATGTGATGCTTCATAGCCAGGTGATGCAAGATGTGAACTATTCAATGTTTTACTATGAAAGTGTAAAATTAGAGACACTGATATGGAGGAGTGCAAAAATTTTGCAGTAAAAACCTCCAAATTAGTAAGGAACGGCGTTGAGATGACGATCGTAAAATCCGCCACTGTGTTGTTTTTGCAGCTTTGACATTGAGTCGACCAATGAAGTAGCAGACTCAGTTGGCTAAAAAGAGACAAATTTGTTTTTCATGCAGTGTGTAGTATTTTTTATTCAAAATTCACTCACAGTGATAGCAGCATTTCGTCCACCCATGTCAGTCTGTACCCAACCCGGATGGAACTGCGTCACAATTATTCTATCACCGGCCAAATCAACAGCCATCGTTTTGCCGAGCTGATTGACACCCGCCTTAAATGTTCGGCTCAAAACAAAGATGGAAAATCAAAATTTCAAAAACCCAACATTCCCACCTTACTAATTTTGTAGGCAAGAGCACCTATAGAACCTGACCCGTAGTAGTTGTGGCTGATGGAGCCGGAGCCACTAGATATATTTATGATTGCAGCTCGATCGATACCCTGATGATTATTGGAAACTCGGGCAGAAGCTTTTTTCAGAAGAGGTAGGAAAGTCTGAAATCAATTGGCTTCCTCTAAGGCTGCGTCCACAATCGTCCGTGTGCCAGCATCGCGCTCCCGTCGATGCTCCGCTCACATCCGTGCGGATCGATCGACGGCGTTGGCACGGCGCTGGCACTACGCTGGCTCTCGCGACTCTGGATGCAGCGTGGCGGATCGAGGGAGCGACCCAAGAATGGGCAAAATTTAAAATCTTTTAATCCACTGGTATGTAAAAATTGTTATTGACTTGTTTATACTTGTAAATAATCAAAATATTTCCCCAAATTACCTAAAAATTCAAATTAGCCTTGTAGAAAATTTTTTGGGAGTGTAGCTGCCGCCATAATAAAAGAACAAACCTGACTTACAATGGTCGTACCCAGCGTGTTTACATTGATGCATTTTGCCAATGTTCGCCTGGAAATTGGTCCATTGGTAGAGTACGACGACATAACACCTGCATTATTTACTAGGAGATTCAATCCACGATCTCCTACAACGTTCTCCACCTAAATCTACTTCGAAACCGTGGGTTTTTACTGCGTTTGATACTAATCAATTATCAACCAAGAGAGCTAGTAATACCTGAGCGTAAGCATTCTTGATTAGCTGGTCATTTTCAAGGTCAATTCTTACGATTTTTAGTCGATCGTCACTGATGGCCTTCAAGTCCTAAACAGAAAATAGTCTGCAGCTTTCATGGAAAGTGTAGTGAACTTGCGTTGCCAACAAGTTGCGCTTAAAAAATGACCATTGAATGCAATACTTGAATTCCTGCGATCGATAGCCACTTGGCGTTGCAAAAGCAATAATCTTTTAAGCATACTCGTTCTTCGTACTGCCCCAGCACGACTTTTTTACTTTAGGCACGACTCGCAAACCCAAGTATTTATTGATACATCACGCTAGCATAGAACCCATACTCAAGCAATACAACTAAGCTGCTCCCAGCCAGGGCTCGGCACAGGTGGCTTACAAGGCAAGCTAGATATCGTTTTGGAATAAAAAGCAAAGGGGAAATCGATTAAGCGGAAACCACAGCCCCGCCCGGGAGACGGTCAAGAGGCGCGATTTCTCCGCCTGTCACCAACTCAAAACTTCAGTTTAGTGCTACGCAAGTCTTCAAGATACCAAATAAAGTGCATTAGCTTTTATCTGTCTATGGTTACCATTCGCTGAATTTAAGGGGTTTTGCTGAAAAACGGACCGAAATACTCACGAATTTGTTCCTAACTGCATTTTCATGGGTTGGTTTTTGATCTTCAATTTTGCTGTTTCGAATTGATTCTAAGGTAGCAAGAATGCGGAATCCATGCAACATCTAATATATCTCCTTCCAACATTTAAATACTTTTAGAATGTTGTAAAACACTTATTATGCCCCATTTGATGTCCATCTGGCAATAAAAATCCGCCTCTCGACATACACCCACCCGCCCTACCCCCCCCCCCCCCCCACACAATCGCCTTCTTCCTTTGGGTCACTTTTCATCTTCTATAGAGGACGCAAATTGTCATTTTTGCCTTATCGATCCCATTACTGCAAAAACCAAAAATCTTCCGTTCAACAACTTCGCAGGGTAAGCGCGCGAGTTCAAACTTGCCCCGAAATAAACAAAGGACATTGTTTACAGCGAAGAGGAAATGAAATGACACCAAAATTAATGCATAGATGAGCAGAAGGGAGTTAGAACTATGTGCAAAAAATTATGAAAAAATTATTTTGAAGGCGTTTTTGGGGATTAGGTGGCTTTACAGCCACCTGAGGTGGCTGTAAAAAGAGAAAGTCATAAATTTCCCTTCCTTTACATAATTTTTTCAAATGTTTGCCATAAAAACATTCTACATCAAAAACCCTATAAATGAGTTATCTCTCTCGGAACCCTCTCTTTCCCCATAGTTACAGCCCTCCAAATATTTTGTATGGCGGCGGAAAGCCTGCTCTAAGCGCGCAAGGGTACGCGCCGGACACAGCATGCCACCATTTCGGAGGATACAGACATTTCCAGTTCTTTTCCGTCTGTTCAATGTTTTCTCTATGTTTTGTTCCAAAATTTCTCGTTATTCGACTTTATCCTTTCATGTTCGCGTCATTGGTGATGTCGTGTTTTTGTGGCGAAGTCTACATGGGCTTCATTTTTGAAAATTTGAAAAAGCCACCTCACGCCGAGCCCTGCTCCTAGGTACTTGGTTTACCATTCCCAGTAGAGGACCAAAACTTACCAGGTACTACCTGTCAGGAATGCAGACCAGATTTTCCATCTTATGAGCTCTTATTCTCTCCCACCTCCCCTTTATGAATTCTTGGTTCTCTCAAACATAAAGATAAAAACGACGTCCTCATCCGCTATGAGAATGATGGCGGCTATGTTGTCAGATCAATCATGGATAAGGGGTTCATAACAGTTATTGTCGACCTTGTGGAAACCATCGGCATCAAATTAATCTGATTATACTCAAACTCTTCATATTTTATATTTTATATCCAAATCACTCAGTTGGTCCAGCAATATGTTATCTTTATCGCAAACTTCATGTCTTTCATACGCTTTAGGCGCTCCAAATCAAAATTTCAAAGTGTTATTCATACATGAAACACAACAGTAACAAAAAATCATCACGTCATCCCAAGCTCAGTCCAGACGACTACATGAAAAGTAGTGTAGCGATTATTTAAAAAGCTTGCATAACATGTCTTGGGATTGCATATAATCTTGCGCTTGCATGGACTACATGGGAAGCACCCATGCCCCGCGTTCGCGAGCAAGGAACGATCTTAATATATTTATAAGAGCAAACGGGAAGTTCGGCTGGCAGGTATACTGGCAAGCCCCGCCCAACATGGTTTGCTGGGGAAAATCCTGAGCTCCGAGGATAATTAGAAAGTTTGCAAATTAAGTAAGCGTCAGTCAGAGTTAGCGAGCTGTTTCGAACTAGTCATAAGTTGTCTGCTGTCATGCTCTATTCAGTGGTGGTTGAAATAAGCTTCTAGCCTCATTCGTTAGAAATTTCTAGAGCTTCAAACAACCGCAATCAAAATCAGAATTTCATTGCACTTGCTTTTTTTGGCCAGAATTTCAGCGCGAGTGAACGCATTCTCTTGAAAATTTAACTGCTGCGTGTAGTAGAATTTTTCTACATTATGCACATTTTGCTGTTTTCTCAGAAATTATTTGGATTGAAATTTCGGCGCCTCAACATGAGTGATGGTTTTGATCATTCTGTGGCCCATAGATTTCCTTTGAAAAAGGCAATCGCCAAAGTTTCGCTCATTTCTGTAAGCGTAAGAGTGGGCCTCCTGTTGACAGTTTTTGCAGAAATGTGGAAGCTGTTCAGTACACAGAAAATCAAAAATCTCCATATTTTGGGATTTTGAGGGCTACGAAAAAATGTCGGAAAAAACGGGCAATTTTGAATATTATTTTTTCACTTTCGCGAATCTTCTTTGTTTGAGCTCCTTTCAACTTTTTTTCGTACTACTGGCTTGCGGCTACAAGACAGTCAACTTTTCATTTAAACCGACAAATCTTGAAGGAGGTTATGATCACTTAAAAACGAGGTTTCCGAAAAAAAATTTTTTTGCTTATCAATCCATATTTTTCCACCGTTTTGCGATGTTAGCACAAATTAGTATGCGCTGTATAGAGAGAAGTTTGGTGCCTCTGATGGACTTGACCGCACTGAAAAATACGGATTTTTTAGAAAGTTATAGCACGTCAAAATGGGAACTCGCTGGAATAACAAGCCTAGCAAAGCAGAGAAAAAAGGAGAATGAAAAGTGGAACTTGTTGGACACATGCGCTTAATAAGAATCAGAAGTGTGAGAAGTGCACAAGACTGGCGAGAAAGCTTGCAAAAATCTGGCAGTAGAATTCACCTTAGCACCATCGGGATTCCTTACGCCAGCGAAGACATGTTGCACTACAGTGATTTTGAGAAATGCTTGCACTAGAGCAAACCCGATACCCCTGTTCGCTCCTGTGATGAAGACTGATGCTGGATAGACCATCTAGAATTCTAAGACATCTAGAATTCTACCAACTGAAGGATCTGTTGTTGTTATGTTTGGATGAATTGAAGCACTTACGATACAATTTTTTACATTTCAAAGTCGTTTGCCACGTTGGACGCAAAAAAGGATTACTGAACTTTAGGAAAGATAAAACTCCGTTTATTGTAAAGGCAAGCAATTTGTATTATTTCGACTGCAGAGAATTTCATACGGAAATTGAGAAAATTATGATAAGGTAAATTGCTCAAAAAAATACCACGAAAACCGCAAGTAACAATGCACATAATCAAAAAGTTTGAATAAGCTCCATTTCTGAATGTAGGAAGGACTTCTTCAAAGTCGCAAGGCCACTTCCACAACTTACTACAGAAACAATCTTTCCAGCCTTCAAAGCTATGTAGCAATTTGCAATTTTACGCTTAACATAGTGTTCTTTGTTTTCACCAATCAGTGATACATTTTGCGCTCTGTGGACATTTTTTGCGCGTTTATCGCAAAAATGTTGTCACCTTTACAAGCATGGCATTTTTTTCGCGTAGATGTTGTTCTCATTTCGGTGACACTTCATTGATCATCAGATATGCTAGATCGTGCCCAAACTACATATCTAGCTGTGAGTGTCGAGCGCAAATATCGCGTAGAATATGTTCCACTTTTAAAAGTATCCTAACCATACATTTAGGAGTTCTGGTATGACAGAAACAACGGGAAGCTTTGTTATTTGCGATTCAACACGCTTTTTTCCTCAGGTTCACAGCTTATTTGCAAAAGGAACACTTTGGAGAAGATTGGCGAGGATGGATTCCACGAAAATATAGAAACTGACCAAAATGGCAAAATGACGTGTTATGGCTAGAAAGTATTCAGAAACCGCACAATTTAATCAGTAACGCACTCAGAGGAAACCAGATATAGCTTCAAAAAATGTTAAAGTTGAAAGTTAGGCAAAACAGAAAGATGTACTTGATTTGGTGTACACCAATATCAGAAAAGACAATCAATGAAGAAACCATAATTTATTGCATTAAAGCATAGAAACGTGCACCTTAAATTCCGCAGGAATATAATGATCCGTAGAATGAGAAACAAGAGTAAGTTGAAGCACTGCTTCTAACAGTCAATGACTGCTATGCTGTAAAATTTTATTTTGATTACACCAAAAAGGTGTTTACATCGAATTGGGCCTTTGATCTACACATACTGTTTCATCGAAAATACCCTATTTTCAGGTGTGTAAGCAACACTTTTTCACAATATTACTTCTTCAGCCACCGTCCGGCTGTCTTACAGTAATCCGAATTTGGCGTTAAATATGTCCACTGCACAAGTCACGTATTCGACGTCTTTTCTCCAACGGCGTCACCTCAATTTGAAGGAATTCAAGTGTTGCAAGTCGAAATTTAGCAAAGTGTTGGGCGATTTTCTGATGAGAAAACTAATCTCGAATGATCCTTGACTTTGTGTGTACCATATTTAGTCGTCAGGCTCGATGGAAGCAGTGTGCAGTGTGCTGACAAGGAGAATAGTTGGTGGCCGTGGCCATGCGCCTTTGTGTCTGATTCAGAATCCATTTCGCTTATTTGCGAAACTATTCTTAAAATGAAGTTACACCTTTTTCAAGCGTAAGTACACTGATGAGGGTCGGCATAATCGGTATAGCTTAAGGTCTTTCTTTTTTAGACAAAGTCGCGTCTGGCGGAACGTTGAGCATAAATTTGTAATCATCAAAGATGCGTCCTATGGGTATTCTATGGTCACGGTCTCGATACTCTATTTAAGTGAAAGGGCGATGTCAGACATGACTAACCTAAAGATTGCATTGGTTCCACGAAAATTCCATCACACCACCGGTATCCTACGATTCGAGGAAATGCTAAAGTTTGCTCAAATGTAGTCTCATCCGTTTGGATGAATTGTAACTGACAGTTGCAGGAAATAATAAGCACAATTTATTGATATGACATCATATACAGTAGCCATAGCCAAAAATAACTACGTATATGCTTTTTCGCATAAAAAATATTCGTAATATTTCTTTTGATAGAAACAATGGTAACGCAATGTTGAATATCGAAACGTTGCGTACAAGCGAGTCAAGCAGGTCTCTAAAGAATGAAACTTATGATTTGTTTCTTTTCATTTTAAAGGTTTACCATCATACGTGCTCAGTATAACGCATCAGTTTCATATCTTTGAATCACTTATGAAAATCACGACCATTGTGTAGTGTACACTCATCCTTCTTTGGTGATCTTTGCATTTCTGTCATGTAAGTTGAACCGTTTTCTACTAGTGAGCAACTCACAGAATGTGGCTCACTGAGCCTTATGGCGCTGAGCAAAAGGCGTGGAGCTGAATTTCCTAATCATCTGAAGTGAGAATACAGTCTAAGTGCCTGTATTCTCACACTGTGGGAAGCTGGCGTTCGGAGAAAGGGGGCTTTCTTTTCCGATGACTTCTTGTTTCTTGTTCATATGTACGTTCTCATCGTACTGAGTTGGACGCAAAAAAATCATTAGAGTAAGTTTCAAAAGCGCGAACATTTTGTACAACAACCTTGCCATTACCTCCTCTCAACAAAAGGGTACTCCAAAACAAAATTCGCTTTTAAGTTAGCTGAAGTTTATACCGAACAAATCCCACGCAGAGGTGAACATAGATTATGCACATGCCAGTGGCGGTCCGAGAAATTTTTTTCGGGGGGGGGGGGCGCGACAAAAAATTTTTTCTAAAGAAGGTGCGCGTTAGTCACGCACTCCGAAAAAATTTTTGGGGTGCTTCTCAAAATTTTTACGGGTCCCCGACCCCTAAAATCTGGAAAAAGGGGCGTGGCGTCAGCCACGCCCCCGAAAAAATTTTTTTATAAGGCTAAAATGAATTTTTAAGAAATTTTAAAAATTATTTTGATTATTTTCAAGTGCAAACAAGTCGTTTGCACATTTTTACAACCCATATAGGTAAGTTTAAAAAATTTCGCGACCGATTCTCGGGGGGGGGGGGCGCGCGCCCCCCCCCCCCCGTCCCCCCCTCGGTCCGCCACTGGCACATGCATATAATACGTGGATATGTAATGTACGACACGGACATCATGATGTTCAAAAAAACTATGCAGGAAAGGCTTCAGGACATGCCATTCGGAAAGCTGATTGACGGCCTCCTCTGTTCCAAACAAAATCTCGTGTGTGCGAATGTGATTAAACATTAGACTTTCCCTTAGAAAGCGCTTTCACACACTTTCTTCGTCTTGAAAGTCATCATTGCAGCAGCTTAATGCTTGCCGGTTGAATAACCAAAGACGCCAGCTCTTGGGAGACCTTAATCCTGTGTCTGCAATTCCTGCATTCCTGTTACTGGAATTCGCCGAGCGCCCAGTAGTGCGGCACATAGGAAGTCTAGGAAACACAGGTGTTGCATGACTTACAGGAATCGCGGGAATCACCTCCTGGAATCGTATGGCTGGCCCCTTGAAGGGAGGCGTCGAATGCGTGACTTGTGCAGTAGACATATTTTACGACAAGTTTGGGTTACTATAAGACAGCCGGACGGTGGGTGAAGAAGTAATATTGTCACTTTTTCAAATTTTCCCACGAGCTGCTCAGCCGCTTTATTGTGTTTCGAGAAATGATGCTTGCGCCGCACGATTCTTTCAGGCAATACGTGACATGTGTAGGGTCCTTTGTTGCGAGGCCCCTCAGACAATCGACGGGACCCCTCCGCCGGACAGTCCGAAACTGCCAGAGTCGCGCCGGACCCAGTTGACCAATGAGAGAGGGGCAAATGGGCGGTCCATCGCGGTGACATCACTGGCAGGCAAGTGGGAGGCTTCTCCGGCCCTGGTGCAAAGGTCCGCCATTTCTCCGGCGCGACTCTGCCAGATTTGGCGGACTCCGCGCCGGAGAAAGTTGCCCGGCGCGAGTCCGCCAAATTTGGAAGAGCCGCGCCGGAGAAAATGGGAGGGGTCCGGAGCAGAAATGGGAGGCCTCCGGAGCAGAAAATGGGAGGTATCCGGAGCAGAAAATGGGAGGTATCCGGAGCAGAAAATGGGAGGTATCCGCCGGAGAAATGGGAGGGCTCCGCCGGGCAAATGGAAGGGCTCCGCCGGACAAATGGGAGACCCACCGCTGGGGAAACGCCGCGACCCTGCCATTTCTCCGGCGGAGGGGTCCTATCCGCTGTCTGAGCCTTTAATGTGTTCGGGCTGGTCGATGTAAGCTAGGACCATCCAGCGGCTTACACACCTGAAAACTGGGTACCAAAAATGCTATCAATACGTTCACATCACAAGAAGAAGTGTGATATGTGTTGATCACACTTTATAGCATAACTAGCTGACATCCTCGGCCTTATCCAGACAGTGATAACAGTATTCTTATGGTCAAACGTTGTCCAAGCTACTATTATGAGGTTGAGACGCTCTATATCTTTTTAGAATAAAATTTTGAGATGATAAAAAATACGACAAATCTGGCAAGACCTTAATTGACGCTCCCTCAAAAAAGTCTTTTGCTTGCCCAATTATTTTGTTGCTTGAAAAATGGACTCAAGTTTGGATTCTGTACCCTTACCATTAAGGATCAGATGATGCACACTATGAACGGGAGGTGAAGGGGGATAATTCGCCTCAACTCTGCCCAATAACATGAGAGTTTCAAAAGAGATTTTGTATATGCATCGATGATTTTGCGTGAACCTAATCAAGGAAGCATCTTTGAAAATAGTTGTTGTCAAAAAGTGCGTCAATAAACGATGTGCAGAGCGCTAGGAAGCTTTTCACAGTTCAGAAACCTCATCATGGAAATTCGAAACGAAAACAAAGTGGAAATTGAAAGCTTTTTTAGATGGCTTTGAATTGGAGCTTTAGTGTAATGCTCCTGCCGTAATGCAAGACGATGTGAACTATTCCTTGGCATTTTTGCAAGTGATCCTGTGCCAAACACTTTTTCACGGTGGATTCTGTATTGCCTGACGTTTCGACAACTATCGTCTTCTTCAGAAGCCTTCGATTCACCGCTGGTCAGTCAGCCTGCACGACTGTAACGGACATCAGTGAGTGATGACTCAGCGGTGGATCGAAGGCCTCCGAAGAAGACGATACTTGTCGAAACGTCAGGCAATAAAAATCCACCATAAAAACCTATTCGGCACAAAACCACTTACGAAAAACACGAAATGCCCAGGTTCAAAGAAGAGAGCACATAGAAACTCTTCCTAGGTATCTTACGAACGAATGACTACAATTAGAGACACTGTATGGAGAGCCAATATTTGCATTCAAAACCTCCTGCTTAGTAAGGAATGGCGTTGAGATGGCGATCGTAAAATCCGCCACTGTGTTGTTTTTGCAGCTTGGACATTGAGTCGACCAATGAAGTAGCAGACTCTGTTGGCTAAAAAAGAGACAAACCTGTTTTCCATGCAATCGCGAGAAAAATTAGTTTCAAAATCACTCACAGTGGTAGGAGCGTTTCGTCCACCCATGTCAGTTTGCACCCAACCAGGATGGAATTGCGTCACGATTATTTTATCACCGGCCAAATCGACAGCCATCGTTTTACCGAGCTGATTGACACCAGCCTTAAATGTTCGGCTCCAATAAAAACGGAAAATCAAAATCTAGAAGCCCAACATTCTTACCTTACTGATTTTGTAGGCAAGAGCACCTGAAGAACCTGACCCGTCGTGGTTCTGGCTGATGGAGCCGTAGCCACTAGATATATTT
Organism: Cylicocyclus nassatus; assembly: GCA_958299035.1. Classification (NCBI taxonomy): domain Eukaryota; kingdom Metazoa; phylum Nematoda; class Chromadorea; order Rhabditida; family Strongylidae; genus Cylicocyclus; species Cylicocyclus nassatus. The sequence goes on along the minus strand of CATQJL010000305.1, from coordinate 6,907,343 downwards.
ATGATTGCAGCTCGATCTATACCCTGGTGATCATCTGGAACTCGGGCAGAAGCTCTTTTCAGAAGAGGAAGGAAAGTCTGAAAACAGTTTGAATTTTTTCCTTTACGGCACTGCCTAAGGCTGCGTTCACAATCGTCCATGTGCATCGCGCTAGCGCCGATGCTCCGCCCACACCACCGTATGTATTGATCGACGGCGTTGACGTTGGCACGGCGCTGGCTCTCGCGACTCTGGATATAGCGGTGGCGGATTAAGGAGGGGGGGGGGGAAGACCCGAAAGTTGGTAGCGAAATTCTTAAAGCCATTTATATTCAAAAATGTTTAAGTGACTTGTTTATACTTGTAAATCAACATAATTTTCAAACCTAAAAGATCAGATTAGCCTCGTAAAATTTTTTCTATAAAAATTCTAAAAAATTTTTATTTTTTGGAGCGTGCTGCCGCCATAATAAAAGGACAAACCTGGCTGACAATGGTCGTACCCACTGTATTTACATTAATGCACTTTGCCAATGTTTCTCTGGAAATTGGTCCATTGGCAGAGTATGACGTCATTACACCTGCATTATTTACTAGAAGATTCAATCCACGGTCTCCGACAACCTTCTCCACCTAAATCTAATTCGAAACTTTGGGTTTTTACTGCATTGGATACTAATCAATTATTAACAAGAGAGCTAGTAAGTACCTGAGCATAAGCATTCTTGATTAACTGGTCATTCTCAAGGTCAATTCTTACGATTTTCAGTCTGTCGTCACTGATGGCCTTCAAGTCCTAAACCGAATATAGTCTGCAGCTTTTATGGATAATGTAGTGAACCGTTGCTAACAAGAATTGCGCGAAAAAGTGACATGGAACGCAATACTTATAATTCTAGATTTATAGTCTCTCGGAATTACAAGCGCAACAATCTTTCCCGCACAGTTGTTGTTGGTACTGTTCCAGCACGATTCTTTAGTTTAAACTCGACTTGCAAACACGAGTATTTATCAAGAAAACAAGGCGCGCTAGCATGGATTCCAAACTCAAGCAAAATAACTAAGCTCTTCTCCTAGAAACTTGCCTTAGCATTCTCAGTAGAGAAAAACTGTAAGATACTACGTATAGAGAAATACTGTAAGATCGTTTGCTGGCTAACGCGGGGGCATGGGTTCCATCTCTGTGGATATAACTCATCATTGACATTCGTAATATCCAGCAGTCTTCTTGCAAGCTAAGTCGTTATTCTTTAGTTTTATGAAGTCTGGGCCTGAAGCATATGATGTTCTGTTGTTATTCGTGCTTTGTGTAAAACTAACAATTACACTGTTTGTTTCTGTTTTTTTATGGTACGCCTTGAGCGTATTTAATGAAAATGAAAATGAAAATGAAAAACAACTTACCAGCACCTCACCTGAGGGATGCAGGCCAGCTTTCCCATCTTATGTGCTCTTGTCTCCCTCCCTCCCCTTATGAATCCTTGCTTTTCTCAAACGTAAAAATAAAAAACGACGCGTTAAATCTGCTAGAAGAATGCTGGCGTCTATGCTTTAATCACGAACAAGGGGTCAGAGCAGTTAATGCCGACTTTGAAGGAACGCATCAACATCAATTTTACTTGATTATACTCAAATTCCTGTATCCAATTCACACAGTTGGTTTAGCATTATGTTGTCTTTATCGCGAATTTCATTTCATTCGTACGCTCGAGGCGTTCCAAATCAAAAACGTCAAAGTGTTAGTCATACATGAAAAACAACAGTAACAAAAAAATCACCACGTCCTCCCAAGCCCAGTTCAGACGAATATATAAAAAGTAGTGTAGCAATGATGTAAAACAGCTTACATACATAACATGGTTTGGGGTTGAACATAATCTTGCTCTTGCATGGAATATATGGAAAAACACTCATGCCGCCGCGTTTGCCAGCAAGGAACGATCTATTATATATTCATAAAAGCAAACCGGAAGTTCGGTTGGCGGGTATACTGGCAAGCCCCGCCCAACTGGCCTGCTGGGGAGCATCCTGAGCTACGGAGATAACTAGAAAATTTGCAAATTAAGCAAGCGTCAGTCAAGTTAGCAAGCTGTTTCGAACTAGTCGTAAGTTGTCTGTTAGGCTGGGCTCGAAACTACATAGTTTATTGAGTTGATGCATAATTCCTGAGCCAAAATAGGTACAGACTGCAATAATCTAGAATAATCATATATTCCAAATAGGAAACGCTATATCATCAGATAGAGCAAACCTAGCTCTACAAAATGGTGCTTAAAGATTTGCAGCAGCTTTAATCCAAACGAAGATTGAAGCCAAAACGAAAAAGATCCAAGCGCTCTAAAAACCAAGAAAAAAATTGGAAGTCCAAAAAGAAAAATTCTTCAAAATTCTTAACTTGCTCATGCATTGTCATTTCGTATAAGACATTTCTCTATGCAATTGCTGTATTTTCTCTCAGCCAGAAATTGAGAAAACGAAGTTTTTCATGTTTTGGTCAAATTGGTGCTGAGATGTCCTAGCACTAGCAGTCGTATAGTATATGCCATTAGCAGTAGAACTTTACATTTTCAGCCTCCTAAAACACCTAGTTCACAAGAAATCACGGATCTAGCTCTCCTTATCCAAATTTTTCTTGCCAGCTGCTAAAAATTCTATATTTCTCGTGAACCAGCTGCTGTAAAAAGCTGAAAATTCACACTCACGCTTCTAAGGTCCTATAGTATACAGCTGTCTGTGCTAGGACATCTCAGCATTGTTTTGTAAAAAAAAAATGAAAAACTTTGTTATCTTCATTTCTTGCTGAGAGAAATACAGCAATTGTATAGAGAAATGTCTTATACGAAATGAAAGTGCATGAGCAAGTTAGAAATTTTGAAGAATTTTTCTAAACTGATTTTCAATTTTTCCTTGGTTTTTTGAAGTGCTTGGATGCACAGGTGCGATAAGGTGAAAATGACTCCTCCAGGGTGAACGGTATTTTACTTGGTAGAAAAATTATAAAATGTCAACGGGGGGGGGGGAAGAAGAGCCATCATTTTTCTTAGTCAAAGTTCATAATTTCCACCTTACCATCACTGTCTTTTTTTTGAAGTGCGAGCCGATATGCTGCTGGATTAGCACACAATTATATTTCTGACCAGCACCCTGTATTTTTTACATTTCCTTTTCCCCTTTTTACATCACCCTGCCTGTTTTTGGAATTACCATGGAAGATGTGCATGCGAGAACATTTTCGGAAAGAGTTAGAAATTTTTCAAGCATTTACGAATTTTTCAAAAAATTCGCAATTTCTGTAGATGAACAGCAACGTCAGCAAGGTAAATGTTCTTAACCACCTTGTCTGCTGCTTTTAGAGAATATATAGGCCCGTAGTAAACCCCCATTCATCTCAGGTGACTTGAGATGAATCATTCAGAAGAACTTCCTCGGGTGACCCTAATCCCGCCCACCTTTCCGTGCTTTAGGAAAGTCAGTCAGCAGTCAGAAGAATGTCTGGTCAAGTGTCACAGTCAGTTCACCAGAATGCCACTTATCCGAGGTTGAATCTTCTCGTTGGTTGCTTGAGCGTAGTCCAAGATTGGTACAGATTTATCGCACAGAACAGAATACAGACTAACGTTTCGGCGAACTCGCCTTCTTCAGAGTCTGAAAAGTCGAAGACACATAAGTAAACTATCCGATCAAACACCTCATCGACCACAAAGAGACCAACCCCTAGGAAAAACAACAGCCTCAACCAAAACCAAGATTAAGCTAGTGCTCACCTTAGAAGATGAAATAATAGGTGGGTGCAGACCACTTATGTCAAAAACTGTACCGCTTAACTTTTATAGTTGACTAGTGACCCGGTGCTGACCTGACCTCATTATTCAAAAGCCACAGAGGCTCTGATATGGTGACAGTTCGTTAGTAATGGCTAGGCACTCGTCCTTCCGGTTGATTTTTGGATTCTGAGCGGCTATCCAAAACGCTTCGAGTGTCTTGCGCGCTAGGATCTCGGGTTCACGCGCCAGGATTCGAACCTGCACTCCCACCTCCGCGTCGTCATGGCTGAGCCTGCGATGCATGCCTAACGGAGTAGCTACGTTGCATTTGCTGAGACCATCTAAGTGTTCTTTGATGCGCGTACACAGGGGGCGCCCCGTCTCGCCAATATACGTGTCTCCACATGATGTACACGTGATAAGGTAGACAACACCTGATATCATACAGTCTCCTGCCTTTCCAAACGGACAAATCACACAACTAGGAGTTGTACAAAGACGATCATACTCGCGGTTTCGCACTAGTTGCTGTTTAAGGTTTGCGGGCGGAATGTCGACGATCCTCACCATATCGTTAAGGTCCGCTTGATGGAGTAACCTGCGAACAGCCCTACTAAATTCTTCTGAGATGTATGGTAGACAGAACGAAATCCGATCGTCAGCTTCTGATCTAGGCGACATATGGTGGACTCGGTATCTGTAAGAGTGATGAGTTTCAGTGCTGTATCCATTGGATTTTGCTACTGATCTTGCGAGCTCTAGCGAGTGCATCTTCTCGTCTCTATCAGAAGAAACTCCCGTAGCCGTTCTAAACATGTTTCCTATGATGGACTTCTTTATTCGTGCAGGATGTGCTGAAGTTTGATGTACTAAGATGTTCTTGCTGCTCGGCTTTCGGTACCATCTGGTTTTGAAACGTCTGTCCGACAAACATAACTGCACGTTGAGGAACGGCAGCCATCCATCTTTGGGTTTTTCCCTCGTCATCTTGATGTTCGTGTCCTGGGCATTCATGGCGCGAGAACCCGAGATCCTAGCGCGCAAGACACTCGAAGCGTTTTGGATAGCCGCTCAGAATCCAAAAATCCAAAAGTCTGTATTCTGTTCTGTGCGATAAATCTGTACCAATCTTGGACTACTCTCAAGCAACCAACGAGAAGATTACAACAATGCCAAGATTTATGGATAGTCGAACATGGATGCTTATCCGAGGTTGAATTTTAGGGTGACCCGAAAGAAATAGTGTGCTTAAAAGGAGGATCAGACAAATTTCCCTAAAAGGAGGATCAGACAAATTTCCCGTAAGTTGCTCGTGAGTAACTTACGGGACAATCTAGCCCAAGTATTCTTGCGGTGCAAAATTCCCAAAATTGCACAATTTCGGCGGCCTAAATGGGAAAGGATCAATAAACAGCCGATAGCGGAGAGAAAAGCAAAAAGCAGGATTTCTTGGATTTCTTCTTTTTTTTCAGAGCTTGACTACGTTTTTCCTTTAAAAACTGCTTAAAACAAGGATTTCTTGATTTTTTCAAATTTGCTCTATGTTCAAAAATTTTCGTTTTCCATGAATTCCTCGACAAAATGTGATAGTTTTGTTTTATCCATCGTTTGCCTGGCGATATTTTTGACAGCGGTCGCCATCGATTTTTCTCGATAGCCGCCGCTATCAAAGATTGTCCTGCGGTGGCGCAAAAATGTGCCACTAGCCGGCTTTGAACCATAAACTTTCTCGTTGAAACCCATGCTCTTAGCCTCTCGACCACACCACTCAAGGGTTCATTTTTTGAGAACGCACAATTTGGGTCTGAAAAGATCCGAATCCGGATCGATGGCTCACCGGATGCCGGACTGAGGCGCTTTACGTTCAACGTAGGCCCGCCCCCCAGCCGAGTTGGGCTGAGAGGGGGTTTACTACGGGCCATAGTTTGCCTGGAGTCTGATGAAAAAGTGGCTGGTGAAGACTGTGGTGATTTCTGAATATTTACGAGTTTTTAGGATAGAAAAATCGTTAACTTCCGAAGATGAACATCTTATACGCCGTGATTGTCACCATTGAAACCATCTCGTTCTCTGCTTTCAGAAAATATACACATTGTCTGGGGTCCGTTGAAAAAAGTGCCTGGGTGAAGGGTGTCCTAGTGATTTCTGGAGATTTTCGAATTTCTAACATAGAAAAATTCATAACTTTTGCAGATGAACATCTTGTACGCCGAAATATTCACCGCTAGAACCGCCTTGTCCTCCGCTTTCAGAAAATATACACATTGTCTGGGGTCCGTTGAAAAAAGTGCCTGGGTGAAGGGTGTCCTAGTGATTTCTGGAGATTTTCGAGTTTCTAACATAGAAAAATTCATAACTTTTGCAGATGAACATCTTTTACGCCGAAATATTCACCGCTAGAACCGCCTTGTCCTCCGCTTTCAGAAAATATACACATTGTCTGGGGTCCATTAGAAAAAGTGCCGGGTGAACGGTGGGTGAGACTTTTATAATGGGAGCGCTCAAGTACAGGCTTTTTTACCATTGTAGAAAAGACGTCTACTTGAGCACTCCCATTATAAAAAAACCCACCCACCCTTCACCCGGCACTTTTCCTTACGGACTCAGGCAATGTATATATCAGCGGAGGATAAGACGGTTCCAACGGTGACTATCTAGGCGTAGATGTTCATCTGCAAAAGTTATGAATTTTTCTATGTTAAAAACTCGAATATCTTCAAAAATCACCAAGCACACCCTTCACCCAGGCACTTTTTTGAATGGATCTCAGACATGCTATATATTTTTTGAAAGCGGAGGACGAGGCGGTTCCGATGATGTCTATTTCCTTGCACCAGCTATTTATCTGCAGTAGTCACGGATTTTCTTATCCTAAAAACTCGAAAATTCCCAGAAATTACTAAGCACATCCTTCACCAGGCACTTTTTTGAAGGGATTTTGAACATGCTGTATATTTTCTGAGAGCGAAGAACGAGGCGGTTCCGATGATGTCTATTTCCTTGCACCAGCTATTTATCTGCAGTAGTCACGGATTTTCTTATCCTAAAAACTCGAAAATTCCCAGAAATTACTAAGCACATCCTTCACCAGGCACTTTTTTGAAGGGATTTTGAACATGCTGTATATTTTCTGAGAGCGAAGAACGAGGCGGTTCTAATGGTGACCATTTTGCCGTGAATGATGTTCATCCACAAAAGTTATGAATTTTTTATGTCAAAAACTCGAAATTCTCCAGAAATCACTACGCACACCCGTCACCAAGCACTTTTTTCAACAGACTCCTCCTTTCCTATACATGAACGATTCACGTACAAATATCTCCTTTGCCTAAACCTTACCTCACTGTTAATTTTTTTCTCGGCTTTTGGTGAAGGGGGTCACCTTGGTCCCGGCTCAGGGGTGAAGAGGGGGTGAGAAAATTCTCACACTATGGCACCTTTGCTTGGATCTCTTTTGCTTTTGGCTTCAATCTTCGCTTGGATCGAAGCTGATGCAAAACTTTGAGCCCTATCTTGTAAAGCTAGGTTTGCTCTATCTAATGATGTATTGAGTCCTATTTGGGATATGGGATTATTCCGGATTATTGCGGTCTCCTATTTTGGTGCAGGAATTATGCATCAAGCTAATAGTTCAAGTTAGTAGAACAAGTCTAGCAAAGCAGAGAAAAAAGTAGAATGAAAAGGTAGAACTTGTTGGACACATGCGCTAATTAAGAGTTAGAAGTGCACAAGGCTGGCGAAGCTTGCAGAAATCAAGCAGAATAATTCACCTTAGCACCATCGGGATTCCTTACGCCAGCGAAGACATGTTGCACTACACTGATTTTGAGAAATGCTTGCACCAGAGCAAATCCGATGCCCCTGTTCGCTCCAGTGATGAATACTGATGCTGGATAGACCATCTAGAAATTCTACCAATTGAATGATCTGTTGTTGTTTCGTTTGAGTGTACCGAAGCAATAATGATATAATTTTTTACATTTGAAAGGTTGGCCACGATGGACGCAAAAAAAGAATTTCTGGATTATGTCAAGGATAAAACCGGCCACCGAAAAGGCAAGCAATTTGCATTATTTTAACTGCAGAAAATTTGTGCAGACGAAAATTGAGAAAATTACAAGGTAAAGTGCTAGAAAATAATGGAAAAGCAAGCAACAATGCGCGTAATCCTTGTCTCTGGAAAAATTTTGGATAAGCTCCATTTCTGAATAGTAGAAGGGACCTCTTCAGAGTCGCAAAGGCTTCTCCCGAACCTACCACAGATCAATCTTAGGATTCTTGAAAGCTAGCACTTTCAACGTTCGACATAGTGTCTTTTATTGGCCAATCAGTGATACATTGTGCGCTCTACGGATATTTTTGAGCGCCTATCGCAAGCAACAGTCGACATTTGCAAAGCTTGTTTTCGCGTAAATGTTGTTGTCATCTCAGTCGCACTTGTTAATCATCAGAGATCCTTAAACTACATATCTAACTGTAAGCGTCAAGCTGCCCACAAATATCGCATAAAACATTTTCTGCTTTTGAACGTATTCTAACCAGTATTTCCAGGAGTTCTGGTATGACAAAAACAACGGAAAGCTTTGTTATTTGCAATTCAACCCGGTTCCTTCCTCGGGTTCTTACTTGCAAAAGAAACGCTTTGGTAAGAATCGGCGAGGATGGATTGCATGAAAATGTAGAAACTGACCAAAAAGGCAGAATGACGTGTATTAGTTGAAAAGTATTTGAAAGTCACAATGATCAATGACGCACCAGAAGAAAACGAGATATATCTTCAAAAAATGTTCAAGTTGAAAGATAGACAAAACAGAAAAATGTACTTGATTTGGGATACACCAAAGTGATGAAGGACAATTAATGAAGAAAACATGATTTATTGCAATCAAACATAGAAACATGTCACTTCTTATGAGTTATTTTGCACGCATTTGATGATCAGTAGAACGAGAAAGGGCAAGAATAAGTTGAAGATACTTATAAGAGTCGATGTTCTGCTATGCCATAAAAATCTCGTTTTGGTTACACTAAAAGGATGTCAACCAAACTGGACTTTTTATCTCATATACAGCTTCATCGATAGTATTAGGGTGATCCAAAAGTAATGGGGCAGCTAGAGAATAAATGCAGTTTTCTCAAATAGAAAAGCTAATTGGAAGTCCAAGTTTTGGCAGATGTTAGTACATAACAAAACCTTCTGATCGAGGTCTATTGTTGGGCACTGTCACATGGCGTTAATTCTATAAGCGCTTAAAAGTGAAGCTCACCACTTCAAGTAATTTTGAACTTTGAGCAGCAACGCCGCAGTAAAACAAGTGAGCCTACCTGAGATACGTGCGCAGCAATGGGTGAGGGGACTGTCACCAAATCCACAATAGCTCGGTGGTCCCAAGGCTTTAGAACAGAAGATATAGCATCGGGTATCAGGAGACATATTACTTATTCTTTCATCAAGGTAATCAAATAAGCCCAAACTTAGCAGTTGCTTTATGATAGTGCTTTTTAAGCTCTATCCATACATATGCAAATTACTTTGATTTTTCTCATTTTCAAAAGATTGTGTCCCAAAACATGAATTTTAGCCTGAAAATCTGCGCCAAACACCGCACGTTTTCGAATAAAGTGCCTTTTTTGTATAAAATAATGTGCAATTTTTGAATATTCAAGTAATCATTAGAAAGAGTTTGGAAAGCTCTTTCGAATGGTATGCCATATGTCGAGGGACTATCAGGTGCAGCGGCCCAAATTCGAATGGCGTTCAAAAAAGTCTGTCTGACTTCTTTGGAGCGCCACTCGAAGAAATGTCGGTGAGGTTCTACAAGGTGCTGTCAAGATAACCTGCGAAGGTCACTTTATACAAAGGCGTTAAAAATGCTAGGCGTTCTTAGCTAATCAGAGAGAAATCTTGAAGAATGTTAAAAAAAATCAAGGTGCCCCATTACTTTTGGATCACCCTAATATAAAAATTTTATTTTGTTCACATTGCAAGAAAACGTGTGGTATATGTAGATTAATTTTATAGCATAATTAGGTGACATCACCCAGCCAGGTCTTAAAGGCAGCGTCCAGGCGGATTTGGACATTATAGGATACTATCATAATCGAGTACTAGGCCCCTATCTAAAACTATCGCGCAAATCCAACTTTCCACCCCTGCAAGAAAATCGGAGCAGAAAAGGGCGAACTTTGAAGACCACGCCCGCTCCCTCGCACCTACCGCCCCCTCAAACGAACTCTCCCCAGCCCTTGACGCGTTTTCACGTGGCAAACGCAATCGAACAGATAATGTCTACCTATTAATGCTTATTTTCGACAATAAGAGTATTAGGAGCACTCCCATGAAATTGTCTCAAAAATGGGGTTTTTGAGGAATTCATGCATTTTGAGTGCCACATTCGGAATCGGCGCCATAAAAGGCCTGAATCAGGCAAAAAAAATAGAATTTAAGATTCTGCCTGAACGCTGCCTTTATGGTTCACACTAATGTAAAGCTTCGTGTGTTAGAACAGATTAACCTGCTGCATGCCGCCTTGAGTCACCGCATCCTCCTCGTTGCGAACTAAAATTAAGCTTTACCGCTCATGCTTACATAACTATGGAAAATGATCGCTTAAATCACGACAAGCTTTCAGTTTCTCAAATGTAAATAATGTAAGCAAACAAATCAGAAATTCAATGTAAGGACCCAGTGAATCGCCGAGGAATTTAACCCATAATGACCGCCGGTATCGAACATATAGCTGTGCAAAGTCTCAGCTCAATCGGTGCACGCCCACTGCCGTCTTTAATAAATAGATGACCTGTGCAGACACACACACACACAGCTTTCTGCTTTATAAATATAGAGACTGATGACAGTATTCTTATGGTCAGACGCTGTTTATTGCAATTTTGCTTTGAGATTGACCCCAAGCTACTATCATAAAGTTTGAGACGCTCTATATCTTTTTAAAATAGAATTCTAAGATTATTAAAAATACGACAGATCTCGACCAAGGGGAGAATGAACATTTTATAAAGCTTAATCCAAAGAAAGACATCCGAACTGTCATGTTTCTGAAGAGGCAGTACAAAACTCTCAGAGCCTTCGTTACCACGAGCTCTATATGACTACTAAACTTTAGCCCACTCGAAACCAAAACTCCAAGGTCACGCACTTGATTAACTACCACCATAGACCCTAAGTCTTCATTTTCAATCTTCAAGGAATCGGGTCCCATAGGAAATAAGTGACTTTTACCAAAGTTTACTTTGAGTTTCCAAAGTTTAGTCCATCCAAACATTCTTTATTTATTCAAGGCCGCTTGGACCTCTTCTTTCCCATTTTTATTATAGATCGCTGTGACCTTAATGTCGTAGCAACAAGAAACGATCTTCGAAAGAGATACCGCACAAAGGTAAGGTAGTATTGATCGCGGATGCATTACAACCAAGATATACCTGGAAACTAGGAAGAATCGAAGAACTGGTACCAAACAAAGAGGGGGTAGTAAGGGAAGCAGTAGTCAAATTGCCTTCACAGAGGAAAATCCGCAGACCGATCAACCTGTTGATTCCTTTAGAACTAGAAAAAGAGGAACATAGAAGCCACCAACAGGAGATTGAAGAATTCGAGGAGGAAAAAGGACAACCGCAACCACCAGATACCAGTAACCAAAGGTACAATTTGAGACCAAGGACATCAAGGAAAATGAATGAAAAAATGAAAGCAGTCAACTTCAACATCACTACTGTTTTGACAATAATCTTAACATCATTGATAAGTGGGGTAAACGTAAAGGCAACAAATCAAGTAATTCGATGCACACAAGAAGGAGTAGAAATACAAATTCCGCAGATGACTCCCTATCAGATTTGCGTCGAAGACTTCTGCAAAACGCTGGAACACCCAAAGTTGCGGGAAATACTGAAATTACCTCCACAAATCATCCTACATGACTATGTAGTGCACTGGAAGATAGGTGAAAACTCAACGATAACAACAGTGGAAACGACATGCCCAGCAACATCCTGCTGCGCGAACATAGACTGTATAGTAGGCGTCGTCCGTCTAGTCACCTCTGTGTGATGTGTGCTACTGCACACAATTTTGAAATTCCGGATGAGGTGCTGGGCTCCCGCCGTGCCGTACTTGCACCAAGTGCGCATACGGCTAAAATTTGACGCCAAATTGCCCGATTTTCTTATTTTGACGTCTTTTCTTTGTTTCTAGCTGCAAGAGCGGCCTAGTTTTTAATGATTTGTTACCTTTATACTCGTGCATTGCCGTGTTAGATCAGATATCTCAAAATTTACTACTTCTGCTTCCAGGTAAGGGGGGAGATAAGCAATCTTGCAAGATTTTGAGGTAAGTCTGCTATCTTCACTACCATCGTATGTAGAAAGAGTAGAATATCTCTTAGGCAGTACGAGTTTTTGCTAAAGCAATCCACTATAGGCTCAGAGGAAGCTTTCTAAGAGGAACTCGGTACAAAACGGTTTCAGTAAGAAGGAAGTTGAAACTCGTATTGTCTAAGAGATATTTTATTATTTCTACATACGGCAATACCGAAAAACACACTTACTTTACAATCCTGCAAGATTGCCCATGTGCCTCCCCTACCTGAAAGCAGAAGTGATAAATTTCAAGATATCCGATCTAAAATGGCAATACACGAGTGTAAAGATAACAAATCATTGAGAACTAGACCATGCGTGCAGAAAAAATGCAGAAAAAAACGAAAAAAACATCAAAACAAGAAAATTGGGCAGTTTGGCGTCGAATTTTAGCCGTATGCGCACTTGGTGCAAGTACGGCACGGCGGGAGCCCAGCACCTCATCCGGAATTTCAAAATTGTGTGCAGTAACACACATCGCGCCGAGGTGACTAGACGGATGACGTCTACTATACATTATGCGCCACACTAATACTCAATCCGGAATGCTGGCCCGTAGGAGCAATAATAGTAAGCGGATTGATGCTTTACTTGCTCTGCATTGGCTGCTACGCATTTCTCTATGTACCAATAATCATCGGACGACCACTCAGAGTGGTATTATCAGCAATCTGGGCAACAATCCTTTTCGTTCGAAGGAAAAGCAGAAGATTTCGATATGGACCAAGGCGAACGGCAACGGACCTCATTGAACTTTTGGCGGTGTTAGCAACGGTAAACAGTAGCAACATCATCAGCATGCCAACAAATCAACATATTTTCCCACCAATCGACAATTTGCACAGAAACATCGAATTCTAACCAAATGTGTAAAATACAGTTATCTGAGGTACTGAAAATCAATCCATTCAAACGTGAAGCCTGCTTCAAGTTAACAAAAAACGGGACAACGCTGCATGAAATACACGCTACCTGGAAGGCCTTGATTCTAACATGCGAACAAACGACAGACTTTTACACTAGACAAGTCTCCTACAACGTCATAGACAGTAAAAGATGCCCACACGTTGGCACATGCGTAGAACCAAAATGCGCAGCAATTAACGGAACAAGCTTAATACCAGAGCTAGAGCAAGGTAACAAGTACCCAGGAGTAACGTACTGTGTAGAATCATGCGGAGGGCCAGGTTGTGACTGTTTTTACTGGAGCTCGGGATGCCTTTTTTATCGCATATACTTTATCCCACTATCGACACAAGTATTTCGCGTTTTTCATTGTAATCGCTGGAAAGAAGCCGCAAAAGTGGAACTCGTGCACATTGATGGAGTCAATGGAAAATCGCAAACATATTTGGTACATATGCTACCCAACATCCCAATAAAACGGGGACCATTTTCGCTCACATTAAGCTCAGTAACAATTCCCCCTATCCCCATGCTTAATACCTACTTCATAACAAACAACAACGAAACAGCCTTATGGGATCGAAAACTAACCCCACCACTATCATGTGTAAACCAAGAAGCGGCGGAAACTCTGGACTGCGAAGTCAGAGACGACTGTATATACTATCCAGCAGAAACAAAAGCTAACTGCAAGTGTAACGAGATTGACACATCCTCAGGATTCAACGACCTGCAAAGAAGGCTACCGGCAGAAATGCCTTCAGTATCCTTCAAACAAAACGAACAAGGGAAAGTCCAAGCAACAGTCACAACAATGACCACCTCAGAAATTATACTGAACATACAAGAAAACCTAAAAACAAAAATCGTAGTAGACCAAGTTTTTTGCACAGTGACTAACACGATACTTACAGGATGTTACAATTGTGCAAAAGGCGCAACAGCACAAATTTCATGCGTAGCCGCGAAACAAGTATATGCAGAAATTACATGCGGGGAATCAAGCTTCACAGTAGCATGCGACGAAAACGGCAAACAGTCTACGCTGAGATTTAGTCCAGCACAAGCTAGAGTGCATATGCGGTGTATGGTGAGCTGCGGAGGAGAACCTACGAGCTTTGAAATTGCCGGAATCCTCAAGTACACTCACACAGCACAAGACATAATACAGGCCTGGTTAAAAGGATCATCAAACGAGTACCAAGAAATAAAATTGCCAGATTTTCCGCACATATTTGACGTTTTCATACAATGGTACAAAACCGTGCTTTGCGTACTAATAGCGGTACTAGGTTTACTCTTCATTACCTACACTTGCTTCACAACGTGCGGAATAAAAATTATCTACTTTTTGCTGCGCCTTCAATTCCGCCTACTCAGAAAGGTAGTGAAATCTGTTCTATTCATACCAATTTGGATCATAGCTCAAACAATTAGACGCAACAATAGACAATACAATTAAAAAACTTCCTCTTTTCTTTAATCAAGATCTCCGATAGAAAATAGATTAAAAAGTAGGAAAAAAGTATACAAGAAACAAGAAGTAGAATACCAATTTTATTTCAGCAAGATGTCACACATGGAAGAGCTTGAATACCTAACGGACAAGATCGCACCAAGAGTCACAATAACAATACCAATGTTGGAGGAAGACCTTGGGAAAACACTAGAAGAGCTGCAAAATCAAGTAAATGTCGCAATGACTATCAACGAAGAATGGAATCACCTCAAACTGGAATGGTTCAAGTTCGCGGACACAGAGAAAATCGTCACGATTTCCCGTCTAATTCGCGCGGCGGGAGCAGCGAGAGACAGCTACCTCAAGCTGTGTACTCGCTTGATCTTGACGGCAAAATGGTTGGAGAAGTTCCCGCGTATTGAAGAAAATCCGCAAAGTCGAAAAAGGGTATGGCTAGACGACATCCTGTGCATGGACATGAAAGGACAAATGAAAAAAATGAACAAGATCATAGAAAAGTTAGAAAAAGAAGAGAGAGTCGTGGTAGCATTTCTCCAGACAAGAAACGAGGACTTCCATAGAGCACAACGCGACCAACTCACGATTAGTCGTCTGAAAGAACAACTCCGAGAAGCCGAGTGGGAGCTCTTCTCTATCAAGGCCAAAAGAGCAAGGCTGGAGATGGGTACAGAGGAGGCACCTCCTAATCCTCCTGAAACAAGTAAGAACCAGCAACTTCCAGAGAGAAAGGAAGAATCACGAGTCCAGGATCTCCCAAGACTTGTGGACGATGAGGAGGAAGAGATGGAACTAGAGGAGGAACTCATGGTGATTGACGAAGACGAAGTCGGGGAGGAAAACAGTGCTAGGCACAGACCGGAAGCAATTCTGGACGATGACGGATACCTCGACCAGCTACTACGGGAAGCCGGAGAGACGCCCCAAGAACTCGGCGAACCAAGTATCCAATCATTAGACGAATCCATACTCAGAGGGAACGTCGTCATCGAGCAAGCGGAGGGAGACATGAAGAGAGTACAGGTCCAAGAACAGAGGCCTCACGATCAAGTTGACGCTGAAGATCGAGACAAGATACCAAGAAAGGGTCAAAACGAGCTTCAAGAGTTGCAGAATCACATCCAAGAATTGGAAGCCCGCATCCAAGTAGCGCGGGAGGAAAATCGAGCAAGGGAAGAAGAGGTCAACGAAGTAGAGAGGGCTATCCAAGTACTCCCGCGACGCATTCTGCTAGACGCCCCTGAAAAAGTCCCAGTGAACATAACCTGCGCCTTCTGTAAGACGCGGGGTCGACACTTTTCAGATTCCTGCTACGTCATTACAGATGGAGACGAAAGGTACAACCTTGCTTTGGAAGAGGGATTGTGTCATAGATGCCTGCTTGGACACGGCGGCCGGTGCAGAAATCCCTTTCGTCCGTGTTACTACTGCGAGAAAGTCTCGGGGACCGTGTCGGAGGAATTTTGTCCCAAAGACGAAGATCATCACAAGGCTCTATGTCCCATACCCAACGCGGAAAATAAACTCCAACAACGAATCCAGAGGATCATGGGCCACTATCTCGAAGTCGAACAAGACATAGAGAGAATGGAAAAGCAAAGGGACGACCTCAAGAATCAAGTAGAACAGATTCTTCGTCAGGATCCAGCACCACCAAGACCATAACTCGTCGCCGCCAGTGTCGTGAACACGACTCCAATCAAGGATTACTCAAGTACGTATTGATCCAATACTTCATTATTATTTTTCGCCAAGCTTTTCTTTCAGAATGCTTTGTTTACATCAGCGCGCGGAGCCGACTCCAGATGGAACGACCGATAGCAGACAGTTCTTCGCCTATGCAGCTGCTTCGTGCTCACAAGTATCATTTTTTTCATATTTGCATTTTTCCTATCATATCTTCCTGTGACATCTTTTGTCAAAGTATATAAACCCGTGTTACAGTAGACTCATATTTACTGAGTTGAATTGCAATACTTTTTACATTCTTTTTTGTCCATTTTTTAAGAAAACAATCCTACAAAATTAGCATTAAAATCAAGTATAAAATTCAAGTATTAACCAGGAAAGGATAAACAAGTATTATTGCAATTTGTGTGCCTCGTGTATCCTTTTCATTAGTTTCCTGTGTATCATTCAGCATTTTTTTCACTCAATTCGTATTTGTTATGTAGTTTAGCTTCATATTATTTTGTGTTTGTTATTTTGTCGGTTTTTTCTCTTATAACTACTTCATAAACGGTTTAATTACCCAAGTTTGAGTTGAGGTACGCAACATCAAGAGTAAGCCCGCGTGGCAGCATTCAAGTACATTGGTCTCTTGGTATTCGAGGTTTATCGTTCTAAATATCCATCGTTCCTCAACACAGTGATTGCGCAGCTCTTTG